>WOXC01004220.1:0-122054 GCA_011680675.1 Gymnobelideus leadbeateri | reverse complement strand
AGGAAAGGATTAGCAATATCCTAAAATAGTACAAGGTGTCTTAACTTATCTGGCCCCTCACATTTATAGAACTGTTGTTAAGGATTCTCCTGTCATTATATGGAAATAATTATTGATAGATTTGTATGATGTTAAGATAATTAGTCCCCTAATGATCCATGTACTTGATATAGTTCAATTTATGTAAATTCATCATAGTTTATATTAGATTGGGGCAGCTAAGTGGCTCATTAAATTGAGTACTGGCCCTGAATTCATGAAGGTGTTTTTTTTTTTTTTTCTGTTATGTCCACTTTTTATGATCCTTTTTGAATTTTCTTGTCAAAGATACTGGAGTGGTTTGCCATTTCATTCTCTAGCTCATTTTATAAGTGAGGAAACAGAGGCAAATGGAGTTAAGTGACTTGTTCATGGTCACACAATATCTAAGCCCAGATTTGAACTCAAGAAAAAGAGTCTTCCAAATTCTAGGCCCAGTACTCTTATCTATTGCCCCACCTAGCTATTCTGAAGTCAGGAAGACCTAGGTTAAAATCTATTGTCAGATATGTACTAGCTATATGGCCCTATACAAGTCACTTAACCTCTATTTGCTTCAGTTTCTCATCTGTAAAATGGGGATTAATAAAATCACCTACACCTATCTTCCAACATTGCTGTGAAGATCAAATGACATAATTATAAAGTATGTACCATAATGCTTGGCACATAGAAAATGCTATGTAAATGTTGGTTGATTGTATTATATTAATTATTGAGCTAGGAATTTCTCATGGCCCCATTACATACCATTCTTTAGAGAAAAGTGTTTTTCTATTTTTGTGAGGCTGATTTTTGCAGGTGTGCTAAAAGCAAAGCCAAAGAAGACCCCAGTTCCTTCCACTTCAAAAGATTTGAGCAAATGTCAACCCAACAGAAGGTAGTTAAGTAAGGTCCTATAACAAGCACTTTCTGACAATAACTGAAATAGGATCCCCATTGAACAGATAAAGGACACCAAGCCTCAAGTGAAATTAATCATTGAATCAAGATTTATTAAGTGCCTACTCTGTGTATGATTTATCTAAGGTCATGGAGTTAGAAAATGGCAGAGTCAAGACTCAAACCCAGGTTTGGTCCTAAAACCAGCACTCTTTCCACTGAACTAAACCCAAAGGAATGATGATCTAATATTGTGTATTTCATGCTTTGGGCAATTCAGTGGAGTAGAATTTGTTGGAGTGCTAAAAATGATAGCCTTCAAATCATATCATGTAGATGCCTGCCTGTTCCAATTTCACATAAAACCAGTGATAGGTATGCCTTCACCTACTCCTGAAAATAATAACAACTAACACTATAACGTCTTAAGTTTTATAAATCTTCCAGTTTGGAGCTGGAAGAGAACTAGATGAAGAAACTGAAGCCCTTATTTGATTCTCACAACAACTACATGCATTATAATCATCTCTATTTTCCAGATGAGGAAACTGAGGCTTGACAGCATTAAGTGCATTGTTCAACATCTCACAACTAATAAATGTCAGAAGAAGAATTTGAAGGAAGGTCTTATCTGACTATAAGCCCAGTATTTTGTTTTCTTCCTTGGTTATCCTTGGCTGGATTCTTTACCTCTTAATGACTCTATGAATCTTTTTTTCATTTCATGAAACACCATTGATTTACAGGCAAAGAAGAGCCCACACTGTTGGTCAGTCATGCTCTATTTCAGGGATGTGGGCTTAGTACAGACCCTATATGGCTGCATTTTTGAAGGATGATTAAGATCATTCAGGAACTAAGGGCTAAGTTAAGCTGCCTGACAAACACTGCAGAGGCAATACCTCTTTGGGAACTTTCTGAAGAATGGGAATTGGAAGGAATCCAGTGATCTTAGAAGCCTCTCTAAGTTTTTGGCTTTCTGTCCAAAAGGCATTTATGAGAGTGAATTAGTCTAATGTCTCTAGTATGCTTTCAAGCTTTTCACTAATCATCCCAACGCTCTGTGATGACAGCGAGACTTTGTCATCTTTCAGGAATGTTAAATGCCTACCTCCTGTCTAACCCAGTCCTAAAAAGTGAACACTCACATGTTTATCATCTTCAGAATAACATTCTGAAAAGCATAAATGATCTAAAAGGAAGCCAGTTTTGGGACAGTACAGTTCTATTTTCTGTAATTCAGCACCACCTAAGGCCCTTGACAATATACTTGACCTTTCTTGGACTCAATTTCTTTACCTGCAAAATGGGTCCAATAACACCAGCCTTCTTTCACAAGTTAGTTGTGACATTAAGATTGAAATATTGGATATTGAGCACTTTGCAAAATACATTCCAAATGAATCTACGGGGGGGGGGGGGGAGGAAGGGAAAATAATGTTAGTTGCTAAACAGAGATGCCTTTAGGACATTTTCCCTTCTAAATATGTCATAATAGTTTGTTGCTATTCCCTGATGCTTTATGGAATCATGGTGTATCTCTTTCTAGATTTTGCTCTCTTGTAAATTAAGGCAACATACAGTCAATGTAAAGCTTATTCCTGGATAAAGTTTGTTCTGTACTAGCAAAAAATGTCCAGTAAAATGGGACTATGGGGAATCCACACGTAAAATTCTTTTGTTTATATAATGCCATTTGTATCTCCAATAGCATAAAACATCATATTGTGCAGTGAAGACTGTTAGTTAGCCTTCATAATATTTACAAAAAATCTTCTATGTTGCATAATATTGACTTTAAAGTTTTGGAATTATTGAGTAGAGTCCTGTTGTGGCATAGAGCTCTCACAGCCCCCTTCTTCTACCTCTTGTGGCCTAAAATCCATCATAACTATATTTTGGAACTATTAGTGTAGCAGCAAGCACCCCAACATCCCCAGAGGGGCTGCCCACACAGGTTCTTAGATCTGCTTTTCTAAAGGAAAGCAACTCAAAGTGGGTTAATAAGCTTACTTTAATCAATCAAACATATATCATTTACCTAGTTCAGGGGAAAAAGGTCAGCACCCCGAACTTCAAAGTATACAGACAGAACTTGAAAGACAGAGAAACAAACAGATCAAGCAGGCAGGCTTCCAAACTGTCCAACCATTATCAATACCAAATCACACTTAGCAGAGAGGGAAGCATCAACATCTGGGTTTTCAAAGCCGGGGTGCTCTCAATGGCTGGTCAAATCACACAACACTTCTCAAAGTGAGCCCCAAAGCAAAGCCTCACATCAGGAATTTTATAGTCTTCTCCTCAGTCAGAGAATGTAACCACCCTCTTGACCCACTGCCCAATCACACAGCATCAAGGTGTGGGCATTCCTGAAAACCAAGCCTCCTACCACAGGCTCCATGTGACCACATTCAGCCTATTAGGAGGCAGAGTATATTTTCAAATTTAGGAAGGTTGTCAGAGTCACTTAAGCCTATCAAAGGGCCTAGGGGCAGAGAAGATCTTTAAATTTGAATTTCCATTACAATTAGCCATAAATTAACCTTGACTATTTATATTTTTTTGTCTGTACCACCATAGAATAAACTTCCTAAATCCATAAGCCACTTTCACCCACATCTATGACAAAAGCATCTCATTTGCAAGGGTGATATTCTGATAGCCACAGGAGCCTTTCATAGTACAAAGTCATTTTGAGGATCAAGAGAAACACTGGGTTAATCCCAAAATCAGGGCTTAAAATGAAATCATCTTGGTTAATTATTTGTACAAAAAAAGTTAAATAGATCCCCGACTTATTGAGACATACATTTTTCTTGACTTGATCTTAGATCATTTAAAAAATGTTCCCTTCACATTCCTGTCATTCCTATAGTTCTGACATTGAACATAACTGCTTCCTTTCTATTCTACCAAGTATAACCTTTTGCCTCAAAAGATTTACCCTTACTGTTAAAAAGCAACTAGTGTAATTGTAAACACTGCAGTTTGCTGTGCCCATTTCAGATCATTCTAACATCATATCTTGTCCAAAGAAAACTATTGACTGTAACCCCCGTCTAGACCTGTACTTGACCTTAGCCTTGGAGGGCCCTGGAGAAGAGTTTACCTACTGAATGCTCATCTCTGCTTAGATTCACTCTCTGGACAATTTATCCACATCTTACTTTCTTCCTGCTTTACCACCCTGGAGAAAGCTCCCACATGAGTCTCTACTCTCTTCATTACTGACTTCTCTAGGATTACCATTTTAGGAAGGACCCTGCCAGGTTTCATCCCACATTGTCTGGATGTTTGTTTTTTTTCCCCATTTGTTGTGTCTACTATGCCTTGACATCAATAATTTCCTCCCTTCTTCCAGCTTCCCTGTATGTGATATATGTGTGTGTTCTACATGTGCTAGACTATATGTAATATATTCATCCATCAGAATATAATATCCTTAATTTTACTCCTTTATTCTCTTGTATTTATATTTCTATTTTTAAAAATAGTCCAAGGCACATAAGTGGTACTTGTTGTTGCTATTCAGTCATTTTCAGTCTTCTATGGCTCTTCATGACACCATTTAGGGGTTTTCTTGGCAAAGATATTGGAGTGTTTTGCCATTCCCTTCTTCAACTCATTTTACAGATGATGAAACTGAGGCAAACAGGGTTAAGTGGCTTGCCCAGGATCACACAGCAAGTAAGTGCCTAACATTAGATTTGAACTTGTGAAGATGAATCTTCTTGATTACATGCCTGACACTCTATCCACTTTACCACCTAGCCACCCTAAGTATAGTTTAATAAATTCCATATCATGTATCTATTCTGCCTGTTGTTGTAATACCATTGCAATATTCACAGTGCTGAAGGTGACTGTAAATATGCCAGCAGAGTTCTCAACAGCAAAATATAACAGACTCTCCATATAGAAGACAGACACAAAAACATTTTATTCAGATACCAGAGAACCAAATACCAGCAACAGGAAACCAAATCCATCAAAGAAAAATAGAAGTTAATACACCATAGCACAGCAGAGAACCACACCATCCTTTAGCCTTCCCACAAACCAACACTCACAAGCCTAGCTGTCATAGTAGGGGGCAAACACTAACAAGTCTAGCTGTCTCCCTGGATGTATCTTCTCTCTCCCATTAGCTAGCTGCTCTGATTCCCAGCTTCCTGTAGGCTCTGCTCCACCCTTCAGCAAACTCCTCCCACCACAGGCTTTTTTTGATTACATGAAAGCCTGTTGGGGGCAGGGAAGATCTTCAAATTCCCATTACCATTACAGCTGTCTATCTATCTATATGTCTATGTGTTTATCCTTGCTTTTCCTCAAACATGACATTATCTGCCCTGAATCTAGGCATTTTCACTAGGTGTTCCCTGTTCCTGTTCTCCCTCCTCATCTGTACCTCATCACTACCTTGGCCTCCTCCAAATCCCAGTAAAAGTCTCCACTTCTGCAAGAACTCTTTTTCAAGGCCTTTAATCTTAGTGCCTACCCTTATTTTGTGTATATTTGGTTTGTACTCCCCCCGCCCCCCCTCTCTCACACACACACACACACACACACACACACACACACACACATGACTGTGAGCTCCTTCAAATAAGGTACTATTCTTTGCCTTTCTTTGATTCCTAGGGTTTACTTAGTAGGCAATCCATAAAATAAATGCTAGTTGACTGACTACATCTCATTTATTCCTCATAATAACCCTGTGAGACAGATGCTAATTCAGTTTTACTGATGAGAAAACTGAGGTTTAGACAGTTTAAATGTCTTGCTCAGAGTCACAAAACTGGTAAGGGTCTGAGGCAGAATTTGAACTACAGGCTTCTTAAAAGGTAATTCAAAACTCTATATACATGGAAAGAGAGGCCAGGAGCATTAACTCAGCAAAGAATACAGTGATGCCAGGGGTATCCTAAAAGCCAAGAAAGATCAAATCACTCACTGTTGTGCCTGTGGATGCAGAATGTTCCTTTGCCTCTTTTCTGAGATATATGATCATGACCTCTTGATGTACTGGAAATGCAGATTTGAAGATCTTCCCTGCCCCTAGGCCCTTTGATTGGCTTAAGTGACTCTGACAACCTCCCTAAATTTGAAAATATACTCTGCCTCCTAATAGGCTGAATGTGGTCACATGGAGCCTGTGGTAGGAGGCTTGGTTTTCAGGAATGCCCACACCTTGATGCTGTGTGATTGGGCAGTGGGTCAAGAGGGTGGTTACATTCTCTGACTGAGGAGAAGGCTATAAAATTCCTGATGTGAGGCTTTGCTTTGGGGCTCATTTTGAGAAGTGTTGTGTGATTTGACCAGATGAGACTCTGGGCAGCCATTGAGAGTCCCTGGCTTTGAAAACCCAGATGTTGATGCTTCCCTCTCTGGTAACTGTGATTTTGATATTGATAATGGTTGGACAGTTTGGAAACCTGCCTGCTTGATCTGTTTGTTTCTCTGTCTTTTAAGTTCTGTCTGTATACTTTGAAGTTTGGGGTGCTGACCTTTTTCCCCTGAACTAGGTAAATGATATATGCTTGATTGATTAAAGTAAGCTTGTTAACCCCATTTTGAGTTGCTTTCCTTTAGAAAAGCAAATCTAAAAACCTGTGTTGGCAGCCACTCTGGGATACTTGGGTGCTTGCTGCTACACTTGAATATGCCAAGGATTCAGATTTTGAGGACAACTGTGTGGGTCTTGACATTAGAGGATGAGTTCTTATTAGAGTTCTCTTTTCCACAACTGCCAACTTTGTGGTCTAGTGAAAGGATGAATGTTATTCTTTTGCTTTGTGCCCCTGTCACTCAATCTTTCTTGGCCTTGATGTCTTCATCTGTGAAATGGCAGTAAGGATTCCCATTCTACCCGCCTCATAGGATTGTTATATGGATTACAATTAACAACAAAAACTTCCTGGAACAATCAGTTGTAAGGAGAAAACGGGCATTCCTGGGCTCCCTTTACCTCTGCAGAGGGGACCCTGGTGCCCTCCTGGAGTAAGAGAATTGTACACCTCCCTCCGGGGCTTACTTTATACAAGCAGCAGCAGGAATTTCAAGGTGTAGGTAGGATTTTTTCCTGCCACTCCATAAATCATATTTCTTTTTAGTTTAATGCACTGACTGAGATGCCTGAGACTTCCCCTGATTAACATGACACTTCCCAGCATGTCTGCGGCTTCAGATCACTGTCAATTTTGGTATAATTGTTGCCGCTATTTTTAAAAAGCTCTAATAAAAATAAGCCTGAAATAGGCCTGTTGATTAAATTGCCCTTTGTTATGGCTCCTTTTAAAAACATCCATCAGTATTGCTAAAATATAAGGTGTTGATCCTCTATATAGCTCATTTCTACTCTGAATCTGTCCTTGAATGTTTTTAAAGATGTGCATTTAGATAGCATGCAAATGTTTCTCTTTACTGGTATATTTTTGTTTTTAATGTAATACTACAGGTTTTGGAAAAAAAAAACTTGTATTACGTATTAGATCCTTCTAGGACGTAGAAAGTCACTGGTATGAACGAGGATTTGGAAATTTTGGGAACTTCTGAAAAAATATTGTAAGTGTATTTCATTATAATTTCTTTCCTTTGTAATCTCATATATTTTTATTTTATGCATGTAAAATATTATGATGTATCCATGGACTTTTGGCACAATGCCAGGAACATAGTAGGTGTTTAATAAATTCATATTTATTGACTGTGTCAGCAGATGGGGAAAAGGTTTCATAACATAAAGTTGTTGGTTCTTCCAACAAATACTTCTTCCACTGACAGATTATTTTCAGGTCTCTGTGCCTTGGTTGATGCTATTTGTCATTTGATTTACTGTCCTGTCTCACTCCTCCATGTGTGTATCTATAGCTCTCCCCTCTTTTTTCTCTTTCCCCTCCCCTTCCTTCCTTCACTTCCCCTTACATTTTCCTTCCTTCTCCATTTTCCTAGTCTCCTCCTGCCCTTCTGTCTTCCTCCTTTTTGTCTTCCAGGACTATCTCCAGTCATCCTAATTTATGTCTTGCCACTGGACCCAGATGACTCCAGAGGTGAGAGTGAAGCAGATGACATTGCACAACTCTACTTTACTTAAATCCAATTCACTTGTAACTCATGGAATCGCCTTCCTGACATCATGATCCTCTTCAACAATGAAGGACAAATATCAGTAACAACTACCACCGCCAGCAGCAGCAGCAGCTACACCACCTCCTCCTCTTCCTTCTCCTTGTCTAATCTCTTCTTCTCTCCTGAAATTCACTCACTCCAAACATACCCAGGCTAGTCCTTCATAAAAGACTAGATTAACTAGTTATAGGATTCACACTCAAAGACTTTCTATTTTAGTGGAACCTACATTCTGCTGTTATTGCCTTATAGAATCACAGCTCACTGACATATCACATTGAAGTATAGGGATTTTAATTTAAGTGCTTAAGCTAGTATGTATGGGCATAAAATAAAAGACATATAGAATCCATATTGTGGGAGCATGATATATCATAGAGGAGTCTGGAGATATTCTATGTCTTTTGAGCTCACTATGACATGTGGAGTCCTTTAATTACCACCTCCTTTCTAAAGCAAATGTTAGAGCAAGCATCCACTGTCAAATGGGACAGTTCTTTTCAATTGAAGAGATGGTGTAGGAATACACATAAACATGTTGAAAAGTATGTTACTTCTGTGAGATTAACTCCCACTTTTATGTTTAATTCATCAGTCTCAACCTCAATGGTATTATGAAAGTCTCGTCAGATACTAAATTAACTTCTTGAGTTCTTTGAAAGATATTTCCATTGTGGGTGTGTTCTTTGAAATAGTTACAAGTTCTTTCAGGTGGCCTGGGGGAAGAACTTAGAGCTGAGAACCTAAGGATAAATGTACCCTGAAAACTCCACCATATCTTGGATGGAAATGTAGATCCCCAGGGAAGCTTTGGGTGTTTGTATTGGTCTATACACACTCACTGCTGCTGGCTTATAGTTGAAACTACCCCCAAATCTAGGATTTCATCTGTATAATCTCTAAACCTAGAATCAAGCTTAGTGTTTCCTTAGCCTAAATCTCAGATTTCAGGCTTGACTTAGAAGAACCAAGAACATCTTCAAGATAGCTGATATCATCAGGTGTCCTTAGCCTTTTCTTATCATGTCCTTTTTATTTTCTTATTCTCATGAAAACCTGTCTTTCTCCAAAATATGTTGCATCAGTGGACATTCTGTCCAGTTCTAACTTTTCTCATATTCCTAGCAGCATTCTGGACAAATAAGAAGGCTTGACATGCTCATGACCCCCCATTGTCATTTCCAAACATTCACTGCTGCCACCATCATTTAACAACCTTCCTTTGAAGTTTATTAATATATATATTTTTAAAGTTTAAATAGTATTTTATTTTTTCCCTACAGTTACATATCAAGAACATTTTTAGCTTTCATTTTTACAAGATTTGAGTTCCAAATTTCTCTCCCCCCCCCCCCCCCCCCCCCCATCTCTCTCTCTCTCTCTCTCTCTCTCTCTCTCTCTCTCTCTCTCTCTCTTTCTCTCTCCCTTTCTCTCTCTCCTCCATCCCTCACTCCTTCTCTCCCTCCCTCCCTATCCTCTCCTCCCTTCTGAAAATGTTTAATGCAATTTATACATATGCTACCATGTAAAACATATTTCCATATTCCTCACAGTTGTAGGAGAAACAAATAAAAAGGAAAAAAATGAGAAAGAATAAAGTGAAAAATGTTTTGATCTGCATTCAGAGTCCATTAGTTTTTCATCTGGCTATAGATAGAATTTTCCTTCATGAGTCCTTTGTATTTGTCTTAGATCAGTGTATTGTGAGAAAAGCTAAGTAATTCATAATTGATCATCACATAATGTTGCTGATACAGTGTATAGTGTTTTCCTGATTCTACTCATTTCGCTTTGCATCAGTTTGTACAAATCTCTTTCCAGGTTTTTTTTCTGAAATGTGATTGTTCATCATTTCTTATCACACAGTAGTATTCAATTACATTCATATACCATTACTTTTTTAATCATCCCCAATTGTTAGACGTCCCCTCAGTTTTCAATATTTTGCCACTATGAATAGGGTGCTATCAATATTTTTACACATGTAGGTCATCTATGCAGATTATTAAGTCTAAAATAATTGTTACTCTTTTATTGGCATGGTAAATGTGTAACAACTGCCTCTCTGGAAGAAAAAATATCTGTATGTAGTGTGTACATATACAGATAAATATAGTTATATAACAATACCATTTTAATCTAATCATTATTAACCTTTTCTGAATGACTTTTTTCATTTGAAAGTTACCAAAGCAAAATCAAGCTGTAATTGTAACAGTTACCAATTTCCATGGTGTATATATTCTCACTGAGAATTTACCAATTGGTTGGTTCTCTTTTATTTGTTCTGGCTTCAGCCTACTCAGTGTTCAAATCTCTCCACCTTCTTTCCTAGGAAGTTTGGTAAATGTCTCATAGTTTTTCTTTCTAAATCAGAACTTGTCTTCATACTGAGAACTTGAGTATAAATGTTGATGTCCCCTCAAATACTCTAATGTCTTTATTCATTGTATGCCTCACATCATAAGACCTTCACTTTCATTATACCTCAGCCACACACTGTTCTCTCCCTATTCTAACTTAATTGAGGTTCCTTCACTGTAGATATTATCCAGGGCGATGTTCTAAGCCTTCTCTACTTCTCTCCACACAGTCTCTCAGAGGTGTCATTGGCCCTCTTGGATTCATGTATCATTTCCGTATAGAAAAGGTCCAAATCTATATAACCAGTTATAATCTCTTTTCTGAACTCAGTGCAATTTCACCAGCTGCTTCCTAGATGTCTTCAATTGAATGTCCCACAGACATCTCAGATTCAGATTATCTAAAACTGAACCCGCTCTGTCTCCAAACTCTTTCCTTTTGAGGAAACAAACTACTTCCCAGTTACTCAGGTTGAAACCTCAGAACTAGACTCTCCAATCTTTTACTGAACCCCATCTAAACAAGATCAGATCTTAGTAATTCTCCCTAGAGGAGAGTTCTTGCCATGACCTTCTTCCCTCTACTTATACAGTCACCTTCTTGGTTCAGACCCTCATCAGTTCTTACCTAGACTAATTTAACGACCTTCCAATTGATCCCCAAAATTCTCTCTTCCGAATCTTGTTCGCCCTCTGCTTAACTACCAGCAAAGTTTTCCTTGGACCCAGGTCTGATCTCTATTAAAAAAATGTGGTTCCCTATCTCCTAGAGTGGGGTTTCTTAATAGTTTTCATTTCATTTACTTCCTTTGGCAGCAGATTGGTGAAGTCTATTGATAGACTCCTCAGAATCATGTTTTTAAATGCATAAAGCAAAATACATAGACTTACAAAGGAAGCCAATTTTCTTGAAAAAGTTTTCACAGGCATTTTTTTAAAAAATTCAAAGACCTAGATCATAAGATAAAAGACAAAATCCCTAGCTTGACATTAAAGACTTTCAAGAATCTTTCTTATTTTACATTACTCTTCCCCATGAAATTTATATAGTAGTCAGACATGTCCACTAGTTATTCCCTAAACTCAATACTCTCTTACAGCCATTCTAGAATGCATCTAGAATGAACTTTCTTCCAATCTGGCTGTCTGAATTCTTGTCTATCTAAATGTGCCACCTCCTTTGTGACATCTTGCCTTATTACCCACTCAGGTGTTTCTGATCTCTCCTGA
Source organism: Gymnobelideus leadbeateri (assembly GCA_011680675.1). Taxonomy (NCBI): domain Eukaryota; kingdom Metazoa; phylum Chordata; class Mammalia; order Diprotodontia; family Petauridae; genus Gymnobelideus; species Gymnobelideus leadbeateri. The sequence continues at coordinate 110,409 of WOXC01004220.1, read as the reverse complement.
CTCAATTTTCCTTTTCCTATACTTATTTGTAAGCATATTATATCACCACTACTGCCCCTCCCCGACAACTTCAAAACAAATTCTGGAGTGTTAGAACCCACAAAAGGATGAGATGAAACAATTTTCTAGCCCAAAACAACTTAGAAGGTTGGCAGGAAAGGTCTGCCATTTGTGGGAGAAAGTAAAGCACAGTCCAGTGTATTCTAGTCCAGGTCCCACCAGCCCAAACCTGTAAACCAGTATCAGGCCTTGTTGGCAGTTGAATCAGCAGTGGTTTCCAGAGCTCTCAGCCAACACTTGGTGAGGGGGTTGGAAAAATGTTCAGGAGGAGATTACAGGAATCCCTTTGCTGTCACTGGGTACAGGACTCTTGTATTTCACATAGGTGGATTGGGTTGCAGTCCTGTGTGGCAGTCCCAGGACAAGGAAGAACACTTTTTGTTTTGTTTTGTTTTTGCTTTTTGGAGGGCAATTGGGATTAAGTAACTTGCCCAAGGTCACATGGCTAGGTTTTTGTTTCTGTGTGTTGTCTGAGGCCGGATCCGAACTCGGGTCCTTCTGATTCCAGGGCCAGCACTCTACTCACTGCGCCACCTAGCCACCCCAAGGAAGAACACTTTTACACCAGAGTTTGTTACCATAGTGATGTGGGGACCTTGGGCATAGGCTGTCTTAATAATACAATTACCCTGTAAATGAGTATTATTGTTGTAAAAAATCTGGCGTAACTTATGGTTTTAGATAATTTTCTATTGAGACAAGAAAGTCTCAGTAAGCTTAAAGAGTCCTGGGGAAAAGAGATGGGAATGGTGAATTGATTCTGTAAAATATCATTCTATCTATCTATCTATCTATCTATCTATCTATCTATCTATCTATATCTATATCTATCTATCTATCTATCTACATATATATATACATATATATATATATATATATGTATATATATATAGTTTTCAACATTCATTTCCACAAGATTTTGACTTACAATTTTTTCTCCCTGTCTCTCCCTTATGCCAACTGAATACTGCTTCCCCCAATCTATTCTCTCATATCCTCCCCCATTACCTCCCTAACTTTCTAGTAGGGCAAGATAAATTTCTATACCCCAGTGCCTATATATCTTATTTCCCAGTTGCATGTAAAAACATTTTTTTAAACATTTGTTTTTAAAACTTTGGGATCCAGATTTTTTTCCCCCTTCTTTCCTCTTCACCTGCCCCCACTGGGAAGATAAGCAATTTAATATACATTGTGCATGTGTGGTTACCCAAACCATTTCCATAGTAGTTATATTGTGAAAGACTAACTATATTTCCCTCCATCTTATCCCACCCCCCACTTATTCCATTTTTTCTTTTGACCCTATCCCTTTTCAAAAATTTTTGCTTCTAACTAGCCTCTCCCATAATCTGTCCTCCCTTCTATTATCTCCGTTCTTATCCTCTACCCCCCTATTTTCCTGTATGGTAAGATACCCAATTGAGTGTGTATATTAATCCCTACTTAAGATAAATTCAATGAGAATCGGGTTGTCCCATTCCCTTTCACCTTCCTGCTCTTCCCCTTCATTATAAGTTTTCTCTTGCCTTTTTTATATAAGATAATTTACCCTAATCTATCTCTCCCTTTCTTCTTCTCCCAATAAATTCTTCTCTCACCTCTTAATGTTTTAGTTATCATCCCTTCATATTCAATTCATCCTATGCCCTCTATGTATATATGAAAATACATATGCCCACGCTCACATATATATTTATGTACACATGTACCCTCCTATACATATATATACATATATACATATATATATATATATATATACACACATATATATTCCCTTCAATTATCTTCATACTGAGAAAAATCTTATGAGTTACAATTATTGTTTGTCCATGTAGGAATGTAAATAGTTCAACTTTAATAAGTTCCTTATGATTTCTTTTTCCTATTTACCTTCTCATGCTTCTCTGCCTTCTTGTATTTAAAAGTCAATTTTTTCTGGTCAGCTCTGGTTTTTTTCATCAAGAATTCTAGAAAATCCTCTATTTCATTGAAAGACCATATTTTCCCCTTTATCAGTATACTCAATTTTGCTTGGAAGGTGATTCTTGGTTTTAATTCTAGCTCATTTCCCCCCCTGAATATCATATTCAAAGCCCTTCAGTCCCTTAATGTAGAAGCTGATAGGTCTTCTGTTATCCTGATTGTGTTTCCACAATACTCAAATTGTTTCCTCCTATCTGCTTGCAGTATTTTCTTCTTGATCTGTGAACTCTGGAATTTGGCTAAAATATTCCTAGGAATTTTTCTTTTGTCATCTTTTGCAAGAGGCAATTAGCATATTCTTTCAATTTCTATTTTGCTCTCTGGTTCTAGAATATCAGGACAATTTTGCTTGCTAATTTCTTGAAAGATTGTATCTAGGCTCCCGTTTTGATCCTGGATTTCAGGTAGTCCAATAATTTTTAAATGATCTCTGCTGGATATATTTTCCAGGTCAGTGGCTTTTCCAATGAGATATTTCACACCATGTTCTATTTTTTATTTGTTTTGATCTGTTTTATATTATCTTGATTTCTTGTAAAGTCATTAGCATCCATTTGTTCCAGTCTAATTTTGAAGGAGTTATTCTCTTCTGTGAGTTTTTGAAATTCCTTTTCCAACTGTCAAATTGGCATTTGTCTTTTCACTGGCTTTTTGGGCTTCTTTTGCCATTTTAGTTACTCTACTTTTTAAGGTATTATTTTCTTCTGTGTATTTTTGGGTCTCTTTTAACAGGCTGTTGACTTGCTTTTCCTGATTTTCCTGCATCATTCTCATTTCTCTTCCCAATTTTTCCTTCACTTCTCTTACTTGATTTTCAAATCCTTCTTGAGCTCCTCCATGGCCTCTAATCAATTCATATTCTCCTTGGAGGCTTTTGATGCAGGAGTTCTGACTTCAATGTCTTCCTCCCGCTGCATGCCTTGATCCTTTGTGTGCCCAAAAAAGGATTGTATGGTTTATTTGTGTTTCCTCTGCTTGTTCATATTCCCAGCCAATACTTCACTTTTGAGCTCTTTGACACAGTAGAACTCTGCTTCCAGAATGGAGAGTGCTTCATCCCAAATCACTGGAGTTTTCGCAGCTGCCAGAGTCATTAGTAGGGTGCCCTCTCTACAGTGCCCACAAGCTCTGGCACACTGTCCACATACCCCAGCACAGTGATCCACATCCAAGCAGGTCAAATCAAGAGCAATTACTCTCTGAATGGCTGTTTGTTTCCCCTATGATCTGCAGGCCAGGAATTCCTGAGGCAGCCACACAGTGCAGCTGCTGAGCCTCTGTCACTTCTCACCCTGGGAGCAGGAGCTGGACTGGACTGCACTCTTTGGTCCACTCCTGTTCCAACAGAGTTCCACAGTGACCTCTTACTTTGTATTTGCCATTTATGGGTCAAGAAGTCTGGCAACCACCACAGCTGCTGGTGATTCACTCTCATGAAGTCTCTTCTGGCTGCTGCTGGTTAGGGCAACCCTGTGGCCAGAACTGCATGGCTCACACGGGACTGTACTTGGCTTCCAGTTCAGTGTGATAAACCCTTCCTGTCTGCCTACCAGGCAGCCTTCAGCAAGAGATTTGTTTGTGGGTTCTGTAACTCTAAAGTTTGTTTAGAGTATTTTTTTTTGCATATTTTGGAAGTGATTGGAGCTGGAGCTCACACCAAGTTTGTGCTTCTACTCCGCCATCTTGGCTCCGCCCTAATAAAAATGATTCTTAAGATAAACCTCATCTGCTTCATAATTTGGCCTCGACTTGGACCTGATTGTTCATTGTCTGATGCCTCTGAAATTGTACACTGGGTGACTTAGGGTTCCTTACCTTCTCCCTTGTACAGAACCTAATGTAGTCTGATTAATCCTTCATAATTTCATTCCTTTCTCCAAATCCCCTATTTTCAATCTGGTATTACATCTTCCATTTCATTTCCTTTCTTATCAATTCTTTCTTCTCCTCCCCCTCCCCCTGCCCCATACCAATATATTATCAATGAGCAGGTCAATGTGAATTTTTTCCTTTAGTTCAAGGAGACTTCGTTCTGATTGAATTTTTTCCTTTAGTGCAAGGAGACCTCTTTCTGATTGAATTTTGTCTATTAATGTGCACAACATTGCAGATACTGAGTTTTCTTTTTGCAAGTACTATGTAAATAAAAGTCCTTTGCCATATTAATTGTAATGCCAGAATTAATTGATATTGAATATAGTCTTCCTAAGAACTGTGATAAATCCAAAATTTAATTTTATTTAGCTTGTAATTAAGAGAAAAAATAGTTTCCTCTTTACTTAGGTATAAAAGTTATTTCATTACTCCTTTTCCCTAAGAGGAATGTATACATGCATACATACATACATACATATATACATACATACATAATACACACATACATACACATATATAACATATGTATGCGTGTATATATTTGTGTGCATATGTTTTCATATTTATATATGCACACACATATATATACATATACATATATGTGTATGTTTAAGTGTAACACATATAAATATAAGTATGTGCATATATGTATATATATATATATATAATATCCACTTTACTTCATACAAAAGGGAAGATTTTGAAAATTTAGGTATCCATTAAGTAAATTAAAAGGTCATATTGTTTACAAATTTATATTACATATTATGTTATATTCTATTCTATATTATAAACTATATGATGTAGTATATGTTATATATTAAATATATAGCTTATAAATATAAACACAGTGTAATGATTAATATATGGTCCACAATTTTGAATAAGAGACATCATGGTATAGTGGAGAGTGGCACTGTAAAAATGAGGAATTGGCCTCCTGAGGAAGATTTCTTTAATAATTGAAATTAGTAGAGATAGAAGACGATTCTTATTAGAGGATTGCTGTATGGCTGAAAGACTAAATCATGTCATTGTCAGGTAGAGATTTGGGTCTCATCAGCTCTGATTTTACTCTGAATTGACTTGATGGTGAAGATCTTGTTGAAAGTGTGTAGGAAGTTGTTTATTCAACAGTCACCATTCCTGTCTTTGCCTTCTGGTGTGGGAGAATCTAATGAATCTAGTGCTTGTTTCCTGTGCTTTTTCTGTGTACAGTGTGCTTGTTCATATAGTACTGTGCATTGTTTGTGTCTTATATGTTTTGTGTGAAGTGTAGAACAAAGTATGTACTGCATCTTATGTGGCACTTTTTTTGTACATTGGATGATTCCATAGGAGACAGGGATCCTTTTACACACATTTACGAAAACCTAAGCATAAGCTAGATCTAAGGATCATTCAGACACTTTCCCTGGAACATCAAGCAAAAGCTAAAGAGAGAAATTGACCCTTTGATAACTCCAAAGATCAGATCCAGTCTGTGTGATCTCAGAGACCCTTGGAGAAGCTCATCCTTAGGTTTCATATATATCATCTACCTACTTATACATATACACGGTGGTTGTATGGTTATTTTCAGTTTCATCCAACTTTTCATGATACACTTTTGGCGTTTTCTTGGCAATGATACTGGGGTGGTTTGCCATTTTCTTCTCCAATTCAATTTTATGGATGAGGAAACTGAGGCAAACAGAGTTGAATGATTTGCCCAGGATCACTTAGCTAGTAAGTGTCTGAGGCTGGATTTGAACTCAGGAAGATTAGTCTTCATGATTCCACACCTGGAACTCTATTCATTTCACCACCTCACCTCCTATTGTATACCGCATTGTATTTATCCCAATAGAATAAAACAAGCTCCTTGAGTTCAGAAACTTACTTTTTGTCTTTGTCTTTCTAATACCTAGTAGAGTATGTGGTACATAATAAGAAAATAATAAATGCATGTTGATACTTCATAGAATATTGCTTGGAATCAAGAAGGTCTAGGTGTTAAGTCCACTTCAGATACTTAGAGTTGTGCAAAAATGGAAGAGTTACTTATGCTCTGAGACTTAATACTATGTAAATATCAGATATCATGGTTAGTGTCATCATCATTTAAACTATGCCATGGGGGCAGCTAGATAGTGCAGTGAATAGAGCGCCGGCCCTGGAGTCAGAAGGAGCTGAGTTCAGATCCGGCCTCAGACACTTAACACACACAAACAAAAACCTAGCCGTGTGACCTTGGGCAAGTTACTTAACCCCAATTGCCCTCGAAAAAGAAAAAAAGAAAAAATAATAAAATAAAATATGCCATGGGCTTTATATTAACTGGTTTTGTGTTTTTTTTTTTCCTTTCTTCTCTGGTGTGTCTAAATTCCTTTCCATGGAAAATAATTTCTTGGAGGAGGTATGTCAGGGAGACTAATTGCCCTCTAGCTTGGACATTTGACTTCATTGCAGTGTCGATAGGAAACTGCCATTCTCTTGTGTTTTCCCTGGAAGGCAAGTGTTGGGAAGAAGCCAAAAGTCCATTGGAAGCTCCAGATGTGGTGTGAGAAGAAGCAGCTTTTTCACAGCTCTCCCAAATACTGAACAGGTCTTGTTAAACATTTCTTTATATGTAATGACATTTTAAAAAATTCAACAAGAAGAGTATTTTATTTTAGTTGAATGAACAAAAATACTTTGCAAAGGAATATCAGTCTTTTCTGTAAAAAATATGGGAGGGGTTTAAGGTTTGAAAAATATTCTTTAAAGAAAAGAGTTAGCTATGGGAAATTCTAATCTGTCTTCCAACTTCCTCTATCACAAAACAACAAACCATTTAATCTCTTTAGGTCTCAGTTGGGGAAAGTGACAACTATCTCTTAAGGTTTGTATAAGGACTACCTCAAAAATATTTGTTGTATATTTTGAAGATGAAAATCACTTGCTTTTTGCTACTATCTTTCTCAAGCCCTGTCTGTCCATCTGTTTTTATAAAGTAGTCTTCAAGAACAGTCAAAATACCAAGAAATTTCATTTCTCACCCAGGGAAAATTCAGTTTGTCAGTATTCTAAGTATATTGGCAGGGGAGGCTAGGTGGTACAGTGAATAGAGCAACAGCCATGGAGTCAGAATGACCCGAGTTCAAATCCATCCTCAGACACTCAATGCTTACTAGCCATGTGACTGTGGGCAAGTCACTTAACACCAATTGCCTGCCCTCTAACAAAGCAAAAAAAAAAAAAGTATATCGGTGACATAAGTATATTTTATATGGGGTTTAACAAGCATATTGGTATAACTGATAATTACCCATTGTAGAATGCTAAGGTAGGGGTAGGGTAGGGATTGTAGAATGGAGGAGAAGTCTTCAATGCAAAGAAACAAGCTTTCTTTGTTCCCAGAGGATTAAAATGTTCAGATTGTTGAACCAAGATGTGTCAAGATCACTAGAGTGGGTGAGCTGTCATGAGACAGTGAAGGGTGATGGTGGGGCAAAACAGAATAAACAGTATTTGTTCTGATGTGAGGTTTGTATAATTAGACAAATTTGACAAATATACAAATAAAAATGAGCTATTGGGTGCTACACAGGAAGGCAAGTATAATAATTTGCCTGGCGTGGAGAGAAATTTCTATTAAATGATGTTTAAATATGGGGGAGTGGGAGTCACTCAGGAATGACATTCCCCATCCAACGGCTTTTATCTGTGAATCTGGGGGCCGAGGCTTCCAAACAAAGGCCATTTCAGAGAGTTTTATTGAAACAATAAGTTTCCATGTGTCCGGATGACATCACACTCAGCAAGCATGAAGAAAAAAGGGACTGGGCCAGCAGGTGGCCAGGCCAAGAGATTTGTTTGGATTCCACTGTGAACCTAAAAGTTGGGCAGTTTTCTCAAGGCTATAAAAAGAATGGCATCAAAAATATACAAGAGGAGGGGCTACTTTTTTCAGAAGACACTGTGCCCTTTTTACTCCATGTTAAGTATGTCCTAAGTATTTTTTTCTACTACTTTTAACCCAAGAAATAAATAGAAAGAGTGTGCCAGTCTTACTGACTCTATAGAAATTTGAAACAGGATTTTATTTAAAGAAAAAAAAGTTCTTGTGGGTATAATAAACCCCAGGCAAGCATATAAAACAGTTTGTCTATGGTGCCCTACATATCTCTTTTCAGTTTATCATGCCTTTTCTGAAAAATAGCTCTCCCATACTGCCTTTTTGATTCCCAACAGCCTGTATTATTGGACTCCCCTCCCATAATGCCTTTCTTACTGGACAGGGTCTGCTATGAATCTATTCCTTCAAGTCCTCTGCTCATACCAAAGTTTAACCACTCTGTGTATTCACTGACCTGGTCATCAACTAATCGAACTCAGATACCACTGGCTTATAATGATTAAGGTATTCCTCTTACATGGGTACTTACATTTTTTCTTGCTTTTTAAAGGGCACTTGCGGTTAAGTGACTTGCCCAAGGTCACACGTTAGATTTTGTGTTAAGTGTCTGAGCCCAGATTTGAACTCAGGTCCTCCTTACTTCAGGGCCAGTGCTCTATTCACTGTGCCACTTAGCCAGCTACCCTTGTACTTACATTTTAACTGTCTTAGAAATCACAATGTATTAGTTCAAACCAGTTAATCTAATGGTGGAATTTCAGGCATTGGGACAGGAGATTTTTAGAAAGGGAATCTTTTAGCAAGACCTATTTAGTCATATCACCAAAAGCAAGAGGTCAAGGGAGACAAGAAACTTTTTTTTTTGGAGGGCAATTGGGGTTAAGTAACTTGCCCAAGGTCACACGGCTAGGTTTTTGTTTGTGTGTGCATTAATTGTCTGAGGTCGGATCTGAACTCAGGTCCTTCTGACTCCAGGGCCGACGCTCTACTCACTGCGCCACCTAGTCGCCCCTAGAGACAAGAAACTTACTTAGCAATTTTCACAAATGAAGAAAAATGCATAGAGAATAGTTCAGTGAATCACTTTACTAAAATAATTACTTCTTTAAAGTAGCTCCCTGAAATGCACTGGGGGAGTTTCCTCTGAGGTAATTAGGCCATTCAGCATGGTCCAATGTCTCAAAAATGTGGATTTTTCTAGACCAAACAAAAAATGAATTCCAGAGATAAGTGTGTTCTTTAGAAATTAAAATCCTTATTATCTTAAATTTGTGAAATAATAGTATAGTGGCAAATTAGTTAGCTGATTGGGGTAGAAGGGATGAAAAAATATATAAATAATATAGCTCCTGGACAAGGAGGAATGCTTGAGAACTCCTCCCATTCAGACACTACAGATTCTGATTGATCATTTTTAATGTGTTTAAAGTATCCCACTATCTGTTTTCAATTATACTTGAGACTTTTCCAATCTAAATTATGTAATCTCACTGAGTCTCACTAGGGCAGCTTTGACATAGTAGTCAGAAAACTAACCTTGGATACAGGAGGATCTGAGCTCAAGGCACTCCTTTGAAACCTTGACTTTTTGACCTTGGGTGAATCACATCATCTGTCAATGTTCTAGGCAACTCCCTAAAACTCTTAGTTGCAGAGAAGGTGCTGACCTGTTTTAGTAGAGGGACTTTTCTCATCTGGGAGTTCCTCATGTCAAATAAATAATAGGTCTTCTTCCTGTCCATATAATTAAGCCTCAGATTATGCTCATGCAAAAAACAGACAGAAGGGCAATGTGCCTCTCTGAATGCTTTTATAAGGGTGAATGGTCATGTTATGTCTTCAGGGTCTACACCTAAAACGCCTTGTATAGGTGCAAATATTTAAACCAATCTTTCATTTCACTTCCTAACCAGCTTTGGCTGATTGTGAAGGTAGTAAAGAACATCAGATTGGCCAATTATAGCATTCCAGACCTGTTTTCAATTCTACTGCCTGAGGAAAAAGAACTCTAGATTAAAGCAATAAACTTGTATCAATCCAAAGAAAAGCAATAAGTTTGTGTCAATATGGAACTCTCCTGTTTCTCTACTGAAAGATCCAATTTTCCATCTGAAGAGTCAAATGAATAGCAAAGTGTGTTAAGCATCTCTCAAAAGGCACAAGCTTACAGAAGTTTCCCTTGCTCTAGTGCAAAAGAGATTACTGCAGTTACTGAAAACCTTACCATGCCAAGTTGGGATACCAAGTGGTTATAATGATGTTTCTCCTATGAATGTGTAATTCTTTTTTTAAACTACCCAACACCCATCAAGCCTGGTGATGTGTTGCATTTCTCATTTTAAATGCAAAAGTAATTGAATCTTTTTCCCCCCAGCTTAAAGCTTGGGTCAACTACAGACTGATTTTTTTTTTTTTTTGGAGGGAGGGGATTAGGAATTACTTGTGACTCAGCCTTGCATTTAGATGATGTCATAAAGGGAATATACTTGGAATGGGTAACATGGGATTTTATTTTCTAACAGAAAAAAATCAGGGAAAAAACTAGCAAAAATAGACACACAGAAACTGAAACCTTTCCTTAACCATAAATTTGTTTTAGGCACAAGAAGCAACTTTACTCTAGAGACATTTGTGTAGCAGGGAAGAAAGAGGCAGTTTTCACAATTATAAACCTCTTATTGGCAAGTGCTGTGAAACCGTTGAAATTGGAGATTTCCACCAAATATTGCTAAAACATCTGTAAACACTATTTATATTTAGAAAACTGCAACAGGAATGATCACATTCTGGGAAACTGAATTTGGATAAAAGTAGGATGAAAATCTTTTTTTTTTTTTTTGAAGCATGATTGGGAATAAATATGCTTTTGTTCATAAAAGAAGTAATGTTTTTTCACCATGATTTTTCTTCTAGTAAATTGTACTGAGTGTTGCTAATGGTAGTTATTCATTGAATTAATGGTGAAGTGCATACATTGTTGATCACTTGATATATATATGGCAGTTAAAATCAATTTGTTTTAGACTTTCTTTAGAGGTCTGTAGATCTCGAACTGGAAAGGAACTGAGGCCATTTAGCTCTAAAACTTAATTTGTAAAGTCTGTTAGATAAGGAAACTGGCCTCTACTTCACTGCAGAAAAGTGCCAGAAAAAAGAGCAGCAGAAATGTTGAGGGTCTTTAAGCAGAAGCTCAATTCTTTTCCAGGAGTACTGGAAAGAAGATTCAGGAAACAGAGGACATATTGGAGGAGCCAGTCTGATTAAAAAAAATGATAGGTATCAGTCTTTAAATGATTCTCAAAATGGAATAGAAATCTGAAGTGGCTAGGTAATATGATCCTGATCATCATTAGATTATGTATCTTGCCACTGATTATTCTAATGACAGTATGAGTTGAATAGCACATTACTTCAGTTTGGTCAAATTAAATTTAACATGTGAAGTGCCAACTAGGTGCTATATGTGACACTAAATTATAGCACAATGGATGGTTGACAGCGTACCTGTCCTAAAGGAGTTGACAATTTAATAAATGTGACACAGAAAATGTCCCACAGACTAGAATGTTATAGATATTAAGGAGATTTCAAGTGCTCTAGGTAGATGTGGGGAGGTAATGATTAGTTTTGGTTGGGGGTTTTAAGAAAGGAAGGCTTCATGGAAGAGGCTGGACCTTGAAGGATCAAAAAGATTTCAAGAGACAGATTTAAATAGGATAGCATTCCAAATCAAGAGAATGCATAATTGTATACAGGTGGAAGATTTCAGGATGAGGGGGAGGATTTGCAGTTAGGCCTATATTGGAACATAGATGGTAGACAGGGGAAGAGTGTGCAAAACAGCTAGAAAGATAGTTTGGAGTCAGATTGTGGAAGGCTTTAATGTTAGGGTAAGAAGATTTTACTTTCTTTTACAGGCAACAAGAGAACCACTAAAAGATTTTGAACAGGGGGGGCACAAGATAAAACTTTACCTCAACAACTGAGTAAAAACAAGGGATATAGAAAGTTTAAAACTTGATTTTGATCAAAAAATATCTTTAGAAGTACAAGGATAATGGGTGATTTTTTAAAAGATCTGAGATTTTAAGTGGGCTGCAAGAATGGCATATGAAGCAGATTTATAATATGGCAACTACATCCTTCACCCGCAATTCCCTCCCCCTAACAAATGCTATCTTAACCTGTATTGAAAAGTATATTATTTGGGATGAGAGAAGTGATCATACTGTTATACTTTGCCATGGTCACACACATCTGAAGTATGTTGTTAACTCAGGTTGGAGATGGAATCAACAAACTAGAGAGGAAGGCAATTAGAGAGATGAAGGACCACAAGACAATAGTATGTGAGGATGAGATATAGGATTTAGAGATGTTTAGCCTGGGTAAAAGAATAGTAAACTAAAAATGTCATCCTTATCTTGATGTTGTAGCACAAACTGGACTTACTCTCCCAAACCCCATTTACAGTGGCAGGGTGGGTCCCTAAAAAATGGCTGCCACCGACATGCCCTATGGTGGTTCTGAGGGTCTCCCTGAGACATAGATGGTATCCTCGTGACATCAATACTCAAGAACCTGGACTTGTATACTTCCCATAGTTGTCAGTGAATAGTGATTAATCACTCACAGTTGATTAGCTTTAAAGTTTTTATCACAATCTCTCACTAATACATATAGAGACAAGCAGAAAACTGTATCTAGCTGAGAGTACAATGTGGCAAAGTACAATGTGGCAATCTTGGTAGTAAATCACTATTCCTGGAGGTCTCTGTTCTGGAATTCTCTTTAGGTTTGACTTAATTTGTCTCCTCATCCTGTCCCATCTGGACTCAGTTCCTAACACATACAATACAAGGAGCCATCTCAGGGATGTTGCAAGGACATGGGTTGAAAAAAGTCACACAATGTCTTCCTCTGGCCAAAGGATAAAATATATCAACTAAGGCTAAAATTGGGCATCTTTTTCCTTCTCTCTCTCCCCTACTCCAGATAGTTTCTTCTCAGGAGCTCGGCTGGAATCTTCTGTTCTGTCATATACCCAAATCCTGGGTCAAGGATTTTTCATTCTAAATAGAAGACCTGAGATTGATTGATTCAATGGGATGTCTCATCTTAGTTAGCACTTAGTTCACATTTGTGATTGATTGATTGTCCTCTTCTAATGAAGATATAAGGGTGTTGCCTCTTGTCACTTACATTAAGTGGGGTGGGGTTATTTGATTGATTGACTTAATTAACCTTCTACCCTTCTATTTTATTTGAAGAGATATAAGGGAAAGGACTTAGTCTGGTGTAACTGGCCCCAAAGGACCAAAGAACTAAGATAAGCAGAATTAGGCATGATGTAAGAAAAAAACAACAACACTTTTTTTTTTTTTAAATAAGTAGAACTATCTGAAAAATGAATGGGCTGCCTTTGGAGGTAGTGGATTACTTCTCCCCCTCTAGAGGTCTCAAAATAGTTTCTGGTTTATCATTTGTCAGGGATGTCAGAGCAGGGAATTTTAGCTAAATACAGGCAATTATTTTGATAGCCTCTTGTGTCTCTTGAAACTCTAGGATACCATGATTTTATGATTGGGAAGAAAAAGGACAACCAATTTAGTTATGAATTTTTTATGAGTTGATGCAACCACATTCCTTTTCCTGGGTGATAATACCTTAAACTGTCCAAATTTCAAATGTAATACCATTTTTTTCCATCCAGAAAGTCAAAAGAAACTCAAATTTAAAGAGTAAAATTTGCTAGATATTTGCAAATACCTGGTTGTAGGCATTCTATTATCCTTAGATCTTCTGATAAACTAATAAATTAGCGGGGCATCTTTGTGTAGTGGAGAGAAAACCCAAGCATCAGGAATACATGAGTTCCAATGCTACCTTTAATACAAAGGAACTGTGAGATCAGAGGCAATTCATTTAGCCTCCTATAACATAGGGCATCTCTCCTAAGACTTTCAATTACCTGTCCCCCAGGTCATACTCTGACTATAATGGGCAAATGAGTTACTTATCTGAATTAGTGTGGGAAATTTTCACACCCAGTTTTTCATACCCTGATAAAAATATAATGTAGGAATGAGAGAGATCTAAATATGTTCAATGGGAACAGGGCCTATATAAGTAGGCTCCTTTGTTTTTCTTCTGGCTGTTTTAGGTTAAATTTTCTCTTTCAGATTCCAAACTTTCCATCTCCTCAAGTTTGTTCTATGAATTGGGTTCTCTGTAGTATTGGGACTGAATATATTTTCAAAAACTCCAGCTATTACTGACCCAGAGGGATTGGTCATTAATTCAGATAATGGCTTTTTGTATAATACACATTTTCTTGGTGACTGACCCTATGGTAGTCTGAGTGAGTAAAAGGCACCGCAGGAGTAAAGAGCTCACCCATGTGAGTTAAAGCAATTGGACACCACTGGGTGCCAGGGAAAAGTTAATTAGCCTTGGCTCACCACAGGATGAACAACATAAAAAAAAAATTTAACTGTAATAACTTAAAATAAGTGTTGATTTTGAGAGTACTATTAGAACCAATTTAAGTCACACAAAAGATGCCATTTCCACTATTTCAGTGCTTCAAAGGAACATTGGGAGCTCAATGCCATGGGTACACCCTCCAATAGTATTAGTAGCCCACCCATATCTTCTCATCAGTTGTGATTCCTCCTCTTAGAAATTCTCCACAGGGCCTTTACTAGCTTGCTTAGGGTTTTCCTCTCATCTCTTGATATTACATGGATATCAATATATTGTTCATTTTTTCTCCTATTAGTAATTATTTCTCTAAAATAGAACCCAGTGTAGTCAAAGTGACAATTTTCCAACTGGAGGGATGAATGAATTTTTGAAATTTTAGAAAGTTTCCTTTTTTTTTGGAGGGGGAGGGGTGTTAAATTACAGTTTAATCTCTTCAGTCTGTGCAGGATACCATTATGTGCCTTGCTTATCAGATTGCTATTCAAACATTGAAGACTTTTTTTTTTTTTACTCCTGTGTCTCAGTTTGGGCACATATCAGAACACTCCACCATTTTCAATATTAATTTATTCATTCAGATTAAGAGTCATTATATTTAGTACTTGTTGTGTAGTCTATAACTGTATACCTGTAATAGAGTTAAATGATGTTAAAATGGCTTGTTTTATGCAGTGCCAAAAGAAATAAAATAATGTCCCTTCTAGTTCTAATGTCATATTACACGATTCTTGAGACTTCAGAGACCTTCTTGTTCTACTTTTACCTGGAAAAAAAAATCTTCTATATAATATATTTGAATAACTGGGTATCTGCTTCAGGCCCGTGTTTGAATCTTCTACTGAGGGAGACCTCACTATCTCCTAATACAACCCATTAAAGTTTGGAAAGATAGCTCTAATTAAGATTTTTTCTTTTTTTTAATAGTGAAAGATAAATTTGCCGGTTTTCAACTTTCAGCCTTTGCTGTTAGTTCTGCCCTTAGGAGGAAAATATAACAAGTGCACTACTCTCTTAAGAGATTGACCTTCAAATACAAGAAAACAGTTATGGTGTTCTATGTCTTCTATGTATTTCCGTGCTTGGGGGCCAGTGCTTAGAGAAGATAATTTGTTACATCTCTATTTTAAAGTGATTAGGGTTCCCAGACTTCTTCACAGTTATTACATTCTCATCCATCTTCTGCCATATTGCCTTTGCTCATTTCCTTCAAGTTTATGGCTATCATTTGATATGAAGACCTATGTATTCTCTACATGAGGTTAAATGTTGATTCTTTAAATCAATCCTCAGATGACACAGAATTGGAGACAATTAACATTCTGGAAGCTTCTCCCCACTTTCTCTCTTATCAATGTCTTTCCTAAAACTGAAAACAGTTGTTAAGATATACTCTTACCAGGGCAGAGTAAGCGGAATTATCACTTGCCCTCATCATGGATCTTATGTTTCTCCTAATGGAGTCTTTCTTAAATACCTAATCACATTGTTTCCTGAAATTGACCTTGTGGTCCACCAAGATCTCTGGGACTTCTGAAGTTCAGTGCTTGTTTAGCCCAATGTGCCCTGTGTTATACTTATGAAGGTGATTTTTTTAAGCTAAATGGAAAACTTTACATTTTTTAAAAATATGTTATTATGAAATTTAGACCAGTGTTCTAAGAGCCTGTCAAAACCTGTTTGAATCCCAACTTTCATCACTATGTTAGCTACCCCTCTTTCATTTTTATCAGCTGAAATTTTGATAATTAGGAAATATCTAACTTTATTTAAAACTTTTCTTAGACTTATCTTTATATAGTACTTTATCAGTTCCTCTGGATACTCTACATCTTACCGGTGTTGGCCATTATGTAGCTATGTTGTTAAGTTCAAAGGAAAAAAAAACTCAATAATTATGGCTTAGAGTAATTCTTATAGCAAGTAGAACTTAAACTAGAATTTGAAGAATATGTAGGATTAAGATATTTGGTGAGAAAGAGAAAAGACATTAGAGGATGACAGGGTAGATTAGAAAGATTGGGGTGAGTTCTTCCTTTCTAAACCACCAAGTTAATTTTGAATTTTGAAGAATGACTGAATAACAAAGTTATTCTACCTGTTACAAATACTCAAATTAACTACAACGGGCCTACAAAGGAAGATGCTATGTACTTCCAGGAAAAGAATTGAGAAATAGAAGAATGCTTATTATGTTTTTACATACACATACATGTGCTCACACACACACATGTCAAATAGTGGCCTTTGCCAGTGCTAGGTGAGTGAGAGAGGTGGATAACCCAGAATTTAAAATATAAGAAATGGGGAGGAGCCAATAAAGATGCTAAACAAATTTTAGAGCTACAGAACCCACAAAGTGACAGAGAGAAACAAATCCCCTGTTGATGACAGTCTGGCAGGCCAGCAGAAAGGGGGGGGGGAGAGGATAAGAGGAGGGATGATAGGAGGGAGGACAGATTGGGGAAGAGGGTAGTTAAGAGCAAACACTTTTTTGTTTTTGTTTTTTTGCTTTTAGGAGGGGAAAATTGGGGTTGTGACTTGCCCAAGGTCACATGGCTAGTTAAGTGGCTGAGGCTAGATTTGAGCTCAGTTCCTCCTGACTTCAGGGCAGTGCTTTATTAACTGTGCCACCTAGCTGCCCAAGGAGCAAACACTTTTGAAAAGGGACAGGGTCAAAAGAGAAAATAGAATAAGTGAAGGGTGGGATAGGATGGAGGGAAATATAGTTAGTCTTTCACAATATACCTACTTTGGAAATGATTTGGGTGACTACTCATGTGCAAAGTATATTGAATTGCTTTTCTTCCCAGTGGGGGTGGGTGATGAGGGAAGAAGGGAAAAAATCCAGAACTCGATGTTTTAAATATAAATGTGTATCAAAATTTAAATAAATTTAAAAAATAAAATGTAGGAAATATAATTCTCAGTTTAAATAGCACCTTCTGCAGGAGCTTTCTAATGATTTCTTTTTCCTATCTTCTCATGCTTCTCTTACTTCTTGTATTTGAAAGTCAAATTTTCTGTTCAGCTCTATTTCATCACAAAAACTCGAAAGTCCTCTATTTCACTGAATGACCCATATTTTGCCTTGAAATATTATACTCAGTTTTGCTGGGTAGGTCATTCTTGGTTTTAGTCCTAGCTCTTTAGACCTCTAGAATATTATATTCCAAGTCCTTCAATTCCTTAATGTAGAAGTTGCTAGGTCTTGTGTTTCCACAATACTCAAATTGTTTCTTCCTGATAGCTTGTACTATTTTATCCTTGACCTGGAAAACCTGAAATTCGGCTATAATATTCCTAGGAATATTATGTTTGGCTATAATATTACTAGGAATTTTCTTTTGGGGATCTTTTTCAAGAGGTAATTGGTAAATTCTTTCAATTTCACTTTTGCCCTCTGGTTCTAGAATATCAGGGTAAATTTCCTTGAGAATTTCTTGAAGGATCATTTTCTAGGCTCTTTTTTTGATCATGGCTTTCAGTTAGTCCAATAATTTACAAATGATTTCTCCTGGATCTATTTTCCAGGTCAGTGAGTTTTTTCAGTTAAATAGTTCACATTGCCTTCTATGTTTTCATTTGTTTGGATCTGATTTATGGTATCTTGATTTCTCATAAAGTCATTACCTTCTATTTGCTCCACTCTAATTTTGAAGGAAGTATTCTCTTCAGTGAGTTTTTGAAATTCCTTTTCCATCTGGGCAAATCAGCTTTTTAAGGCATTCTTTTCTTCATGGGCTTTTTGAGCCTCTTTTTCCATTTGAGTTAGTGTATTTTTAAGGTGTTCTTTTCTTCATTCAAGTTGTTGAGTCACTATTCATGATTTTTTTACATCATTCTCATTTTTCTTCCCAATTTTTCCTCTACTTCTCTTACTTGATTTTGAAAATCCTTCTTGAGGGGCGGCTAGGTGGTGCAGTGAGTAGAGAGTCGGCCCTGGAATCAGAACGACCTGAGTTCTGATCCGGCCTCAGACACTTAACGTACACACAAATAAAAAAAAAAAACAAAACAAAACCTAGCTGTGTGACCTTGGGCAAGTTACTTAACCCCAATTGCCCTCCAAAAAGCAAAAAAAAAAACACCACTGAAGACCATGATCTAGATACAAGCAGGTCAAAGCAAGAGTGATTAGCTTCTCAGTGGTTGCTTGTTCCCCCTATAATCTGCAGGCCATAATCTTCTGAGGCAGCCACACAGCAGCAGCTGCAGCTGCCTCACCTCTATCTCTTCTCACCCTGGGTGCAGAGGCCAGACCATGCTCTTCAATCACCCAGTGCCAACTGAGTTCCCCACTGATCTTTTATTTTCTCTTTAGTCATTACATGTTGAGAAGTCTTGAAACCACCATAACTGCTGGTGGTTAACTCTCCTGAAATCATCTCTGGCTGGCCTGTGCCGCTGGTCAGGGCTGCCTGAGTCTGGTACTGTGCAGGTCACAACATACTGTGCTCAGCTCCTAGATCATTGCAATAGACCCTTCTTATTGGCCTGCCAGGCTGCCTTCTAAGGGATATTTGTTTCTCTCTGCTACTTTATGGGTTCTGTAGCTCTAAAATTTGTTTAGAGTCATATTTTACAGATATTGGAGGTGGTTGGGGAGGGAGCTTAGACAAGTTCTTGCTTTTACTCTGCCAGCTTGGCTTCTCCCAAGAGCTCTTTCTCTATTCCTCTAGCGTTTATATGCTAGTGCCTTGCCCCTAAAGATATATCCCATTCCATTAACTTTGATTTTATTTATATATATATATATATATATATATATATATATATATATATATATATATATTTTATTAAACAAATACTTTATTAACTTCTGTTTTACATCATTCATTTCCGCCAGATTTTGAGTTACAATCATTTTCCCCCCATTATTCCCCTACCCAACCTCCCAGAATAGCAGTCCCACAAGATATCGATTACTCCAATCTGCTCTCTCCCATACCTTCTCCCATAACCCCATCGACTTTTCCATTAGAGGAAGATGAATCTTTGTGTCCCAATGCCTGCACAACTTATCTCCCAATTATAGGCAAAAGAGTATTAATAATAGTATTTATATATATATTTGAAACATTTAATGTTACGACCTCGAATTTCAGATCCATTTCCTTCCTCCCTTGTCACCCATTCCTTCTTGGGAGATAAGTAATTCAGTATATGTTGTACATGTCTAGCTATGCAAAACATTATCAGGGTAGATATATTGTACAAGGCTGCTTATAATTCCCTCCCACTCATCCCACCCCCCACCTGGTCCATTCCCTACATGATCCTGTCCCTCTTCTATAGTGGGTACTTCCAACCTCCCCTCACCCCAAGGATGCCCTCCCATCCATCATCCCTCCTCTCATCCCCCTTCCCCCTATCCTGCTGCAGGTTGAGATATCCCATTTAGTATGTATGTCATTTTCTCCCTGAACCAAATTCAATGTGAATGTGGTTTTGCCTTTTTAGCCTTCCTTATTCTCCCCCTCCTTTGCACCCACTTCCCCTACATGAGATAGTTGACCCTACCATGTCTCTCCCCATCTCCTCTTGCCACTTTCCTCTCTCACCTCATAATTTCATCCCTTGAGTACTCTCCCTTCCCAACAAATTCAACCTATGCCCTCTATCCATATATAACTGTAACCATATACACACACATTCATATATCTATTCATATGACCACACCCCCTTCTTCCATTATTTTCATATTGAGAAAGATATCATCAGTCACAGATATTGCTTTTTCATATAGGAATGTAAATAGTTCAACTTTGATAAGTCCCTTTTGATTTCTTTTCCCTGATTACCTTCTCAGGCATCTCTTACTTCTTGCGTCTGGATGTCAAATTTTCTATTCAACTCTGGTTTTTACCTCAAGAATGCTTGAAAGTCCTCTATTCCACTGAATGACCATATTTTCCCCTGAAACAAAATACTCAGTTTTGCTGAGTAGGTGACCCTAGGGTTCATTCCCAGTTCTTTTGCCCTCTGGAATATCATATTCCATGCCCTTCGATCCCTCAGTGTATCCCTCAGCTTCTAAGCTGCCAGGTCCTGGGCTATTCTGATTGTGTTTCCACAATATTGAAATTGTTTCTTCCTGGCCGTTTGTAGTATTTTCTCCTTGATCTGGGGATTCTGGAACCTGGCTATAATATTTCTGGGAGTTTTCTTTTTGGGATCTTCTTCAGGAGGTGATCGGTGGATTCTTTCAACCTCTATTTTGCCCTCTGGATCTAAAACATCAGGGCAGTTTTCCTTGAGAATTTCTTGAAGGGTGATTTCTAGGTTCTTTCTTTGATCATGGCTTTCAGGTAGTCCAATAATTTTTAAATTGTCTCTCCTGGATCTATTTTCCAGGTCAGTGGTTTTTCCATGAGATATTTCACATTGCCTTCTAATCTTTCATTTGTTTGGATCTGCTTAACAGCATCTTGATTTCTCATAAAGTCATTAGCTTCCATTGCTCCAGTCTAACTCTGAAGGAATGAATCTCCTCAGTGAACTTTTGAGATTCTTTTTCCATCTGGCAAATTCGACTTTTTAAGGCATTCTTCTCCTCATTGCCCTTTTGGGCCTCCTTTGCCATTTGAGTCAGTCTATTTTTTAAGGTGTTGTTTTCCTCAGTCAGGCTGTTGACCCTCATTTCATACTTTTCCTGCATCCTTCTCATTTCTCTTTCTAATTTTTCCTCCACTTCTCTTATTTGATTTTAAAGTCCTTCTTAAGGTCCTCTATGGCCTGCAACCCACTCATGTTTTCCCCTGGGGCTTTTGGAGCAGGACTTCTGACCTCACAGTCCTTTTCCCGCTCTATGCCCCCAAAATAGGATTCTAGGGTTGCATTTTTCTGTTTCCTTTGCCTTGGCATGTTGCCACTTAATTGCTTTACTTTTGGGCTTGTTGCCACACTATGGCTTTAAGGCCAGCTAGAGGAATTTTCATCCCGAACGTGTGGGGGGCAACTTCCGTTTCTGGCAAGTTGTAAACCCACCCACGACTTCCACCCTAGATCACAATCCAGATCCAGGGAGGTTAAAGCAAGAGCGATTACCCCCAAGACTGATTGCTGGATCTCCCCACGATTTGTAAGCTGGGAGCCGGAAATGCCTATGAAAACTACAAAATGGCGTGTCTCCTCAGCGGCTTCTAGCCCCCAGGGGAGGGAGCTGACGCATTCCCCAAATACAGGTCCCAAAGTCCATAGGACACTAACCTCTTACTTTGTCCTAGGCAAGTCTATGTTGATAATTCTGGAGTGTCCACAGCTCCTGGTGTTCTGGGGTTCCTCCAGCTGGCTGCTGGCCCTGCCTCCCTGGGGCTAAAACCTCGGCTCACGTGGACCTAGGCTTGGCTCCTGTGCACTGTGTGCTGCCGGCTCCCAGACCGCTGTGCTGGTCCTTCCTGCAGGGCTGCTGGGCTGTCCTCAGCGGGAGCTTAGCTTCTCTGTGTGGTTCTGTGGGTGCTGGGGCTCCAGAAGTTGTTCAGAGTCCTTTTTTACATAGTTTGTGGAGAATCTGGGGGTAGAGAGGCTTGGATGAGCTATTTCTACTCCGCCATCTTGGCTCCGCCTTATTTTTTTATATATTGATTTAAATAGTTATCCCAGTAATGGCTGCATGGCATAGTGAGTGGAGCACCAGCTCTGGAGTCAGGAGGACCTAAGTTCAAGTCTGACCTCAGACACTTAACACACACACACACACACACACACACACACACACACACACAACAAACAAATAAACAAAAAACTAGATGTGTGACCTTGGGAAAGTCACTTAACCCCAATTGCCCTGCCTTCGCCCATGCAAAAAGCAAAAAAAAAAAAAATAAAATAATATAAACAGGTATTTTAAAAATCTTAGTTCAGTTTTAAGCTTAAATAAATTAAAGTTGGACTAAGCATTTCAGAAGAAGCTGTACATATTGTTTCCCTCTCCATCAGATATTTACTCTTCATTTCTCCCCCTTTGTATCTCTACTATACTAGGCACTGAGTAATAGTGTGCTCTTAGTAAGTGCTTATTGATTAACATTAATCTGAAAAAACATTCTCTCCAAAGGAAAATAATAGGTTTCAAGGTCTGGATCCATTATCGTGGTTGTGATTTCTGCTTACAGCTATATGATCTAGCTTATTTTCTATTAAACCTTTTCTGTCTGACAGATACAAGCCTTATATACAGTGGCTTTATATGAAAAAACGGGGAGCCTGACTTTATCATTCAGTATTTTAGTCAAAGAAATATTTTTTATTGAAGAAACCCAATTATCTAAGTCATAGAAAGACAGAAATCAAAGTATACATAGAAGAGTAGATACTGGACAATATAGAATTACGTTCTTCCATTGGGATCTAAGTAATGCAACATAACCAAGTTGGGAAGTCTTAGATCTCACCGCAGGGGATGTTCTGTGTAGTCTCTGATGTAGCAACTTGGGGACAGAGACATGATGGATGTAGTCTGTCAGCTCTTCTAACATTGGCTTCTTCCTCAGAGTCTTTTCTCTTAGCACTCTGAATTGTGGTTAGGGTCTTCCATCTTCTCTCTCAAGGCTTGAATCCAGTGGCTCCCAAAGTCTTAATGGTGTCAGTGACTCAAAGAAAGCTAAAGAGGTTTCCTCCTTCTTGCTCTTTGCAACTCATCCCCTCCTCTCATGCGGGGGTGGGACACTGATTTCTACCTGTAAGGAGAGAGTCCCATACAAATAGACTTTGGGACTCTGGTGATATTCCTTCTGTGGGCTAAAATTCTTTACAATCCCCTGTAAAGATTACCTGGGACAAGTCTAAAACTTGTAACTTGAAACAATAATCAACACTTTAAGGGTGATTTTCCAAACTTCATTACTGTTGATAAAACTGAAATAAAACAAATGAACATTAACAATACTTGCAATACATATGGTACTATGCAGAGCATCGTCTGGAGGGACACTACAGTGGATCATTAAGTATGTGGCTATGAGGACTGGCTACTTTACACAAGGCTACGGTATATTTGCTTACATGCATCATCATCATCATCATCATCATCATCATCATCATCACCATCATCGTCATAATCACTGTCATTGATATAGCACCTATTATGTGCCATGTACTACGCTGAGTGCTTCACAAATATATCATTTCATCGTTACAACAACCCTGGAAGGAAAGTTCTATTATGATCTTCATTTTATAGGCAAGGAAACTGCTGCAAACAGATATTAAGTGACTTACCTAGGGTCACACAGCTAGTAAGTGTCTCAGGTCAAATTTGAACTCAGGTCTTCATTACTTCAGACCTGGTGCTCTATCATCTCTGCAACCTAGCCGTGAATCCATGTAACTAAAAATATCATTAAGAGTATATGGACAAGATTTTTTCCCCTTTCAACACAGGTTAAATAATACATTAAAAAACCCAGGAAAAATGTTTTTCTAATTAAAAGGGAGGGAACCCTAGCAACTGAAAAATAAAGCAAGGATACATTGGCCTTCTCCCTGTCTTCTCTGGCCTAGCTAGCCTATTTAAACACTAGGGAAAAGTAATGATCCAGAAACTTTATGCAATCCTTCCCTGTTCAATGCTTCCCTGTTCTCCTCAGTCTTCTTTCACCTGGGTTATTTAACTGATGTTGGAGAATACTGATGCAGTAAAAAAAAGTTTATGGAGAAAGAGAGCCTGTTTGACTTAAATAAATATTGGTAATAGGTGGTGAACCTGAGTGGGACTACCTCCACAGATTACATCCAATGTATTCCCATGATGACAGGTCATTATAGTGTTTGCTAAAAAAAAAAAAAAAAGTATTACATTTGTCCTCTTCCTTTATATGTTGAATTCAGTGCCCTCAATTTACAAATGAGCAAACTGACCTACAGAGAGTTTAAATAATGTAGTCAATGTCACATCATAACATGGTTTGTGTCTGAGGAAAGATTCAAACTCGGAACTTTATATGTTAGGATACTCAAGCTTTATTTAAACTAGGATGCTAGGAAACTTTTGCCACCAGTCACCCATGAATATTTTACTTTGAAAGGTATGGGAAGAAATGGGCTATAAATGATTGAAGTAAGTACTTGATTTGTTTACAGGTTGTTTTTAGGAAACCTGTTTACCTGTTGTGGTACAAAAATAGTTCCACCAAAATAGTACAGTGCTCTTTGGTGTTTCCATATCATAATCACAGAGATCAGTCATTTGTCAGGATAGTATGTCAGTCAATAATAGTTATTAATGATCACTGGAAGATGGGAATTGAGAGTGCCTGAGCACTTTTGTGCTCCTCAAAAGGCCTTGTGACATACTGAGTGTACTTGTGGGTGCTTAATAAGTGCATTTTTAGTGAATAAATGAAATCTGTAAATGGGATGTCATTTCTGTATATAAGGCAAAATTCACAAACTGGACTTCCACAACAAGAAATAACCTATTTTGGAAATCAGGAGTGATTTATTTTTTTTCTTCAGAAATTAGAATGTCTTTGAATAGGATCACATTTCCACACCTTATGCTCATGTGAGTCTAAAGTGAGAGCATAGGAATAAATTTCATTTAAAATTGCTTTTAATTGTATTCACAATTTCTTGCTTAAAAAGTTTTCACATAAATGTTTAAATAACAATTATTGAACATTTATTAATTTGTTTTCCAAAGTACAGAGAATTGTCTTAAACTACTTCTAGTCTGATTTTCATTCATGACAACCTAATGGTATACACATGCTTACTTCAACCTAATGGAAGGGATTAGAGGGAAGGCAGGAAGTATTTATTAAATACCTACTATGTGTCAGGCATTGTACTATACTTTATGCTTTTATAAATATTATCTCATTGGAACCTTACAATAACCATTAAGGAGGATACTATTGTGAGTTCTATTTTACAGTTGAAATAAGGAAGACAGAGGTTATATGACTTGCCCAAAGTCACACAGCTAGTAAGTTGCTAAGATCACGTTTGAACTCTGACTTCCAAATACAGCCCTCAATTTACTCTACCACATAGCAACCTAATAGTATTTCTGGATTAAAATTTGTGTCTATTTTAGTTTACATCATTCATTTCCAGAAGATTTTGAATTTAAAATTTTGTACCCATGTTTGCCCTACCCAGAACCCCAAAACAGTGATGCTACTGAATACCACCTCCCCCAATCTGCTTGCTCCTATATCCTCCCCCATACCCCCTCTGAATTTCCAGTAGGGCAAGATGAATCTCTATGCCCCATTGCCTGTATATCTTATTTCCCAGTCGCAGGTAAAAATATATATTTTAAACATTTTATTTTAAAACATTTAATCCAAGTTTCTTTCACTTTTCCATTGTCACCCACCCTTACTGGGAAGAAAAGCAGTATAATAGAGGTTGTATATGGGTACCTATGCAAAACATTCCCATAGTGGATATACTGTGAAAGACTGACTATATTTCCCTCCATCCTACCCCACCCTCACTTGTTCTATTCTCTACTTTGACCTTGTCCCTTTTTGAAAGTGTGTGTTTCCAACTTTCCTCCCCCCCAAACTGCCTTCCCTTCCATCATACCCCTCTCATCCCATCCCTCCCTATTTAGTGTGTATATCATTACCTCCCTAAGCCAAATTAAATGAGAATAAGGTTGACTCATTTCTGTTCTACCCCTCCATTGTAATAGTTTTCTTTACCTCTTCTATATGAGAAAATTTACCCCATTCTGTCTCTCCCCATCTCCTTTCATTATATTCCCTCTCATCTCTCATTACTTCTTTTAGTTTATCATCCCTTCCTATTCAATTGGTCCTGTGCTATCTGTCTATATATACACAAGTACACAAATATACACACACTCACATATGTACCCATATGCTCATATACTCTCCTATATAGACATATAAGCATGTGTGTGTATATATATATATATATATATATATATATATATATATATATATATATATATGTGTGTGTGTGTGTGTGTGTGTGTGTATACACACACACACACACACACACACACACATGCTTTTGGAGCAGGATTTCTTACCTCACAGTCTTCCTGTTCCATGCTTTGATCCTCTTTGCCCCTAAAATAGGAGTCTAATGTTGCATTTTTCTGTTTATTTTGTTTCCTTTACCAAGGCATGTTGCCCCTTAATTACTTGACTTTTGGACTTGTTTCCATAGTAGGACTCTGCCACCAGACAGGGAGCTTCCGTCCTGAACCTTGGGGTCTTCACAACTTCTCGTTCTGCCAAGTTGGATATTCACCCCAGACCTCCCCCCTCCCCTCCCCCGCCGATCACAATCCAGATCCAAGCAGGTTAAAGTAAGAGCAATTAAACCAAAAGACTGATCACTCAATACCCCTACAGTCTGCAGGTCAGGAGCTGAAGCTGCCACTGAAGCTGCAAAATGGCGAGTGTGGAACAAATCCTCATTGGCTTCTAGCCCCCAAATACTGGTCCCAAAATCCATAGGGCACTAACCTCTCACTTTGTCCTAGGTATGTCTGTGTTGATAATTCTGGAATCACCACAGGTGCTGGTTTTATGAGGACCCTCCACCCGGCCTCTGGCCTGGTCACCAGGGGCCTAACGTGGACATGGATTTGGCTCCCTGCAGAGTGTTCTGTCAGCTCCCAGAGTGCTGCACTGGCCTCTCGCTGCAGGGCTGCCGGGCTGTCCTTAGTGGTATGTTAGCTTCTCTGTGTCATTCTGTTGGTGCTGTGCTTTAGAAGTTGTTCAGAGTCCCCTTTCACGTGGTTTGGAAGTGATCTGGGGGGAGAGCACTTTGGAATTCCTGTTTCTACTCTGTCATCTTGGCTCCACCCCTCCAGGGCAATTTTCCTTGAGAATTTCTTGAAGGATGATTTCTAGATTCATTTTATGATCACGACTTTCATGTAGTCAAATAATTCATAAATTATCTCTCCTGGTTCTATTCTATTGGTCAGTGGATTTTCCAATGAGATATTTCACATTGCCTTCTATTTTTCATTTGCTTAGATCTGTTCAATAGTATCTTGATTTCTCATAAAGTCACTAGCATCCATTTACTCCAATCAAATTCTTAAAGAATTATTCTCTTAAGTTAGCTTTTGAGATTATTTTTCCATCTGGCAAAGTTGGGGTTTTAAGGCATAGTTCTCATCATTGGTTTTTTGTTTCTCCTTTGCATCTTGATTTAGTCAAATTTTTTAATTAAAGAAATGCTTTATTAACTTCTGATTTACATCATTCATTTCCCCCAGATTTTGAGTTACAATTTTTCCCCATTTTCCCCCTAACCACCACCCCAGAATAGCAGTCCCACAAGATATCCTCTAATCCAATCTGCTCTCTCTCATATCTTCTCCCATACCCCCTTTGATATCCATTCCCTTCCTCCCTTGTCACCCACTCCCTCTGGGAAGATAAGCAATTCAGTATGTGTTGTACATGTATAGATATGCAAAACATTACCATAGTAGATATATTGTAAAAAACTGCTTATATTTCCCTCCCATCCATCCCACCCCCCACCTGATCCATTCCCTACTTTGATCGCGTCCCTCTTCGAAAGTGGGTACTCCCAACTTCCCCTCCAACTAGAATGTCCCCCCCCCATCAACTCTTCTCTCGTCCCCATTCCCCCTACTCTCCTGTAGAGTGAGATATCTCATTTAGTATGTATGTCATTCTCTCCCTGAGCCAAATTCAATGAGAATATGATTTTGCCTTTCAGTTATTCCCCTCCTCTGCAACTACTTCCCCTTGCCTCTTCTACATGGGATAGTTTAACTCCCCTCCCCCATCTCTCCCCATCTTCTCTTGCCACATTCCTCTCCTACCTCTTAACTTTACCCCTTAAGTATCATCCCTTCCCACCAAATTCAACCTGTGGCCTCTATCCGTGTATACATGTAAACCTATATACACACATTCACATATGTATTCATATGCCTATATATCCTTCTTCAATTATTTTCATACTGAGAAAGGTTTCATCAGTCACAGTTCTTGTTTTTCCATGTAGGAATGTAAATAGTTCAACTTTGATAAGTTCATAGTGATTTCTTTTCCCTGATTACCTTCTTAAGCATCACTTGCTTATCGTGTCTGCATGTCAGGTTTTCTATTCAATTCTGCTTTTTTCCTCAAGAATCAATGAAAGTCCTCTGTTCCACTGAATGACCATATTTTCCTCTGAAATCAAATACTCAGTTTTGCTGGGTATGTGATTCTTGGTTTTAATCCCATGTCCTTTACCCTGTGGAGTATCATAATCCATGACCTTCGATCCCTCAGTGTAGAAGCTGCCAGGTCCTGGCCTATTCTGATTGTGTTTCCACCATATTGAAATTGTTTCTTCCTGGCTGCTTGTAGTATTTTCACCTTGATCTGTGAATTCTGGAACCTGGCTATAATATTCCTAGGAGTTTTCTTCTTGGGATCTTTTTCAGGAGGTGGTCTGTGGTTTTTTTCAATGTCTATTCCCCTCTCTGGGTCTAAAACATCAGGGCAATTTTTTTGAGAATTTCTTGAAGGATTATTTTTAGATTCTTTCTTTGATCATGGCTTTCAGGTAGTCCAATAATTTTTAAATTATCTCTCCTCGATTTTCCAGGTCAGTGGCTTTTCACATGAGATATTTCACATTGCCTTCTATTCCTTCAATTGCTTGGATCTGTTTAGCATC
This sequence comes from Gymnobelideus leadbeateri, assembly GCA_011680675.1. NCBI lineage: Eukaryota > Metazoa > Chordata > Mammalia > Diprotodontia > Petauridae > Gymnobelideus > Gymnobelideus leadbeateri. Next base: position 81,482 of record WOXC01004220.1, on the reverse strand, counting down.
ATCTTGATTTCTCATAAAGTCACTAGCTTCCATATCCTCGAGTCTAATCTTGAAGGAACAAATCTCCTCAGTGTGCTTTTGAGATTCTTTTCTCCATCTGGCAATTTCGGCTTTTTAAGGCATTCTTCTTCTCATTGCCTTTTTGAGACTCTTTTGCCACTTGGGTTAGTCTATTTTTTAAGGTGTTATTTTACTCAATCAGGCTGTTGACTCTCATTTTCCTGCATCCTTCTCATTTCTCTTCCCAATTTTCCTCCACTTCTCTTTGATGTTTAAAATCTTTCTTAAGGTCCTCTATAGCCTTTATCCCACTCATATTTTTATTTGGGGCTTTTGGTACAAGATTTCTGACCTCACAGTCCTCCTCCCATTCCATGCTTCAATTCTCTTTTTCCCCAAAATAGGAGTTGAATGTTGAATTTTTCTGTTATTTTTTTCCCTTGCCTAGGCATGTTGCCACTTAATTACTTGACTTTGGGCCTTGTTGCTACAGTAGGACTCTGCCACCACCTGTGGGAGCTTCTGTCCCAAACGTTGGGGTCTTCTCAAGTTCCCGAGGTATTTGTTGGGTGGCCTTTGTGAAGCCTCCACATACTCTGGCAAGCTGGATACCCACCCCAAGTCCTCCACCCCAGACCTCAATCCATATCCAGGGAGGTTAAAGCAACAGTGATTACCCTGCAGACTGATTGCTCGATTCCCCTTTAGTCTGCAGGCCAGGAGCTGAAGCTGCAAAATGAAGTCTGTGCTGTGACTCCTCAGCCACTTCTCACCCCCAAGGGAAGAAGCTGATGCGTTCCCCAAATACTGGTCACAAAGTCCACAGGGCACTAACTTCTCACTTTTTCCTAGGCATACCTGTATTGATAATTCTGGAATCCCCACAGCTGCTGGTGTTCTGGGGTCCCTCCAGTTGGCTGTTGGCCCAGCCACCCTGGGGCTAAAACCGTAACTCAGCCAGGCCTGGGCTCAGCTCCCAGAGCACTGTGCTTTTGGTTCCCAGGGTGCTGGCCATTCCCTGCCAGGCTGCCAGGCTATCCTCAATGGGAGGTTAGCTTCTCTGTGTCATTCTGTGGGTGCTGGAACTCCAGAGTCCAGAGTCCACCATTTACATGGTTTAGAAGTGGTGTGGGCTGGAGTGCAATGGAAGTGCTGTTTCTCCTCCAACATCTTGGCTCCGCGCCCCCCAGTTAGTCTGTTTTTAAGGTGTTATTTTCTTCAGTCAGGTTGTTGACTCTCTTTTCATGATTTTCTTGCATCATTCTCATTTATCTTCCCTATGTTTCCTCCATTTCTCTTATTTGGTTTTCAAAATCCTTCTTGAGCTCCTCTATGGCCTGTAACCAGTTCCTTTATTTCTCTTTTAAGTTTTTGGTGCAGGTGTTCTAACTTTGTTGTCTTCCTTCTATTCCATTCTTCAATTCTTTTTGTCCCCAAAATAGGAATCTGAAGTTGGATTCCTGTGCTTGCTTTGTTTCCTTTGGTTGCTCATTTTGCCAGTCAATTACTTGACTTTTGAACTTTTTTGCCATAGTAGAACTCTGCTACTCTCAATAGCAGAAAGGAGAGCAGAGCTTTTTTTCCCAAATTGCTGGATTTTTCTCATATGCTGGAACTATTATTTGACTGCCCTTTCAGAAAGCTCCCCAGGCTCTTAATCACACACACCAGGACCTCTGCCTTAGACAGCAATCCAGATCAAAGCAGATTGAAGCAAGAGTGGTTACCCCTCGTGCTGGTTCTTTGGTGTCCCTACAATCTGTAGTCCAGGAGTTCTGGTGCCACCACAGGGCAGTGGCAGCAGTGCCTCAGTTACTTCTCTCCTGGGGGCAGAGGCTGGAACACACCCCCAGATACCCTGTTCCCAAAGTTCATGCTGACCACTTACTTTGTCCTTAGCATCTATGAGTTGATAATTCTGGAAACCATCACAGCCACTGGTTATCTGGTTTCCTGAAGTCCCTCCAGCTGGGTTTGTTTGTGGCCACCCTGAGGCTAAAACCTCAGGTTCATGAGGGACTGGGCTCTGCTCTCAGAGCACTGTGATTGGCCCCTTCCTGCTGGACTTCTGTGCTGTCTTCAGCAGGAGTTTTGTTTTTCTCTGTCGCTTTGTGAGTTCTGTAGCTCTAAAGTTTGTTTATAGTCAATTTTTACATGTACTGGAGGAGGTGGAAGCAGGAGCTGAGTGGAAGTCCTGTTTCTACTCTGTGATCTTGGCTCTGCCCCCAACCAAATAGTATTTCTTTTTTTTCCTAATAGTATTTCTTTTTTTTTCTTTTTTTTTTTTTTTGGAGGGCAATTGGGGTTAAGTAACTTGCCCAATGTCACACAGCTAGGTTTTCGTTTGTGTGTGTGTTAAGTGTCTGAGGCCGGATCCGAACTCAGGTCCTTCTGACTCCAGGGCCAGCGCTTTATTCACTGCGCCACCATCCGCCCCTCCTAATAGTATTTCTAAGGAATATTAGGCATGTTGAAAAAAGAAAACAGTAATTCTGGATCTATAGAGGCTACATTGTTCCTCAGAGCAAACCTGAAAATTGACAGCTCAGTACTCCTCACCCTTCTGATCTTTCCAGGAGGAAGATCAAATATGCTGTTGTTTAAGACACTACTCTGTTTATATACAATTATATAAAAACAAAGAACCTATATAAAGACTTAGGTGAAGAGAAAAAAAAATAGATGAAGTTCCCTTTAAAGTAAAGTTTTATTTATCATGTTGCAAAAAAAAAGCTAAAATATTAACATAGAGCCTTATGACTGATTAATTGACCAGAAACATATGCACATTTTACTATTCTGATCAGACACAATATTCTTCAACAAAAACTGGCAACAATCTTGATGGTAACGAATGATACTCCAGATAAATCCTATAACTATATGCCACATGCCTGGTTGGCACTAATTTGTAATATTAATACGTTAAAACCCCTACCTTCTGCAATAAAAAAAAAAATCCTGTCCTTCATAGCCTACTGTATATTGGATATTTTGAATGGATGATTCCAAAGGAAGCAGGAGACAGTGTGATACAGAGAAAATATCCTTGTAGTTATAGCTAGATAGTCTGGGTTCAAACCTCCTGTCTTTCACTTACTACTACAAGACTGTGGCAAATCAGCTTCCTCCTATGAAAATGAGGTACTCTAAATGATTTTTAAGGTGACTTTTAGTTCTGAAATCATATGATCTCAACTCAACCCAAACTGACCATGTCCAAAAGAAAACTCATTATCTCCAAAACTCCGACCTGTCTCCCTTTATCCTTCCCTTCTTTTGAACTTCCCTAGTTCTGTCAAGAGCAGCAAGGTGACAAAGTGAATACAACATTGCACCTAGAACAGGGGTGGGGAACTTGCATCCTCTAGGCCACATGTGGCCCTCTAGATTCTTAAGTACGGCCCTTTGACTGAATACAAACTTCACAGAACATTTTGGATTCAGTCAAAGGGTCACACTTGAAGACCTAGAGGTTTGAATGTGACCTGTTGGATGCAGATTCTCCACCCCTGGCCTAGAGTCAGGAAGACTCATCTACCTGAATAAAAATCTAGCCTCAGACAGTTACTACCTGTGTGACCCTGGATGAGTCACTAACCTTGTTTGCTTCAGTTTCCTTATCTGCAAAATGACCTAGAGAAAGAACTGGCAAACTACTTCAGTATTTTTTATAGATAAACCCCACATCGGATAACAAAGAGTTGGCAATTACTGATAAAATGACTGAACATCGAGAGTACCCTACATTCACCCAGAATCACAACTCAGAGCCATCCATAATTATCTCTTTTACCCCACAGCCAACCTGGTGATATATCTTTTTGAGTTTAGCTATGCTAATCTTCTGGCAATCATCTTAGGGTCAATCATTGAAGTCATACTCAAAGTCTTTCCATCGGTGGTACCTGCTAAAGTTTATGCTCATCTGCTACAGCTTTCAAGAACCCTGGACCATGCAAAGGATTTGAACAGGCAGTTCTCAGAAGATGAAATTAAAGATATCTATAAGCATATGAAAAAATGTTCCAAATCACTGGTTATTAGAGAAATGAAAATCAAAACAACTCTGAGGTACCACATCTCACCAGCCAGATTAGCTAAGATGACAAAACAAGAAAATGATAAATGCTGGATAGTATGTAGAAAAATTAGAACATTAATGCATTGTTGTTGGAGTTGTGAACTGGTCCAGCCATTCTGGAGAGCAATCTGGATCTATGACCAAAGGGTTTTAAATAAGTACATACCCTTTGATCCAGCAATACCACTTCTAGGGTTATATCCCAAAGAGATCAGAGAAGTGGCAGGAGGAACTGTATTTACAAAATTATTTATAGCAGCTCTTTTTGTGGTCGCAAATAATTGGAAATCAAGGGGGTGCCCATCAATTGGGGAATGGCTGAACAAGTTGTGGTATATGAATGTATTGGAATACTACTGTGCTATAAGAAATGAGGAGCAGACAGACTTCATAATAACCTTCAGAGACTTATATAAACTGATTCTGAGCCAGAAGAGCAGAATCAGGAGAAATCTGTACACACTCACAGACACAAAGTATGTGTGACAACTAATGTCAATAGACTGGGCTGCTCTCAGGATTGTAAGGATGTAAGACAACTCCAAAAGACTCATGATCGAAAGAAATATCCACATCCAGAAAAAGAGATGTGGAGTCTGAATGCAGATTGAAACAAACTACTTACTGTGGGTTTTTTTTTCTTGTTTTGTTTTGTTTCCTTTTTTTCACTGATCATTCCATCAGTAATAATCTTTCTTTACAACCTGATGAATGATTAATGTGAAGATTAAAAAAAGAACCCTGGACCATGACCATGCTGCAATGCGATGTACAAAGAGAACATATTAAGAAAAAATCTAAATATGCCCATGGTTAAAATGAGCTGTATTTTTGCATTCATTTTAAAAGTCTTTAGAATAATAGAGTAAACTCAATATAGTTATTTTTGGATAAGAGAAGCCTTACATTTAGCCAAAAACTCAATCCTTGCCAATATTGTGTTTACATATATTTGTATTTAAAATAGGTATTTATAATATATGTGTATATTTAATATATTTATGTAGTGTATGTATATATATATATATATATAAATGTATACACACATATGTATGTGTATGCTCACCCACATTCTAATATGGAACTCAAACTGGGGTGGAGGATGCAGGTGAGTTAAAACGATAAAATAAGAAAAGGAATAGTTTTGAAATAGAAATACATATAAAACTCTTTGGATTCTTTTTATTCATAGCAACTAAGTAGTTCAATAAAAGCCATTACATGGGTATTATTTTCCCTTTCTCCCCTCCCCCCCATACCTTATTCTCTCTGCTATGGCAGATTCAAAGGGCTAATGATTTCCTCCATATAGCAGAAACCCTTGCATTGACTGTAAGTTATAACAACAAGAAACAGTAAATAGTTTGTAGGTTCATGTAGATAGCTTTATGAGAACAGTTACTATAGTTTTCTGGCACTTGGACAAAAAAGCATCAGACATAGGAAGAAAAAAATATGAGAGTGAAATTCTCTCTTTTGTCTTACACATTGGCCATGCAACTGATAAGGTAGTAGGGGTAAATTTTGCTCCCTTAAAAAATCAGAGCCCATATATCGTAGGGTTTTTTTGTTAAAGGTTTGCATCTTATTTTCTTATATGTACATAGTTGTGTGCATATTCTCTCTCTCTCTCTTATTGCAATATGAGCTCCTTGAGGGCAAGAAGAAATATTTTTTGCATTTTTGCATATCCTTAGTGCTTAGCACAATATCTGGTACATAGTAGACACTTAAAGGCTCGTTAATCAAATATACCATACTACTGGAGCAGTGTTACAGTCATCTGATGTCCTACAATAGAAAAATCTTTCTACTTTACCCATCCTAGAGGAAGCTGCCTTCTTTCAGGGGACAATTCCCAAGGGAAGGGAAAAATGATCCCTTGGGTATTCAATATGCATAGCCTTAGAAATGAAGTGTGTGTGTGTGTGTGTGTGTGTGTGTGTGTGTGTGTGTGTGTGTGTGCGCTTATTAGCCCTTGTTTGATAATGGTAACTATAAGAAGAGAGACAGCATGCCATGGCATGGGGTCAAGGTACTGAATTTGGAATCAAGAGAGACCAGGGATCAGATTCCACCTCAAGTACATATTGGTTGTCTAACCCTTGGCTAGTCCACTTAGTGTCTCTTCCTCAGTTTCCTCATGTTTACAACAAAAAGATTCAGACCTGATAACTGAATGCTATTCCTATTCTGTCTACATCTATGGCTATGATATGACAAGATTCTAAGATCTGGGTTCAAGACATCCTTTTAACACTCTACATACTAGTCACAAGCAATTCTGTGAACAATTCGTTTAACCTTTCAGTTCCCTTAAATAATTATTGGACTCTAAGAATTTAGTCTTTTTGAGCATCTAATGGGATTAGATTAAGAAAGCTCTTAGTACAGTACCTGACATATAGAAGATTATAAATAAAATCTTCCTTCCTCCCTCCCTTCCTTCCTTCCTTCCTTCCTTCCTTCCTTCCTTCCTTCCTTCCTTCCTTCCTTCCTTCCTTCCTCTCCTTTCCTCTTTCTTTCTTTCTTTCTTTCTTTCTTTCTTTCTTTCTTTCTTTCTTTCTTTCTTTCTTTCTTTCTCTTTCCTTCTTTCCTACCTTCCTTCTTTTCCTCCTTTCCTTCTCTCTTTCCTTTCTTCTTTTTTTTTTCCTTCTTTCTCCATCCACTCCCTTATCAGAGGGAAATAGTCATTCTCATTAGTAGTCCATGTGCTTTTGGTATGCTCTGAAATTCGTATCCTGGATGATATCTTCCCCTATCCCCCATTTACAGTCACATTATATTTATTTCAACTAAATTTGACTCTCTTCTTAATTCCAGAAGGTTCTTCAAAATGTGTATGTGGAATTTTGTATATTAATGTGAAAATTTATTCCATTCTGAGCACAAAGCAAGGCTACATTTTTCTTTGTAATTAAAAGACAATACCATTAAGCATTTTTAATGTTTTAGCAGATGTTATTCCCTATTTGACTGTGAGCAACATATCAAAATATATTTTCCTGTTTTAGGTAAAAGCTTAATCTAGAGTTCACCAAGTCCATGAAGCCTGTTGAAATTGTTACCTGGCTTAGTTTTATTTCCAGTTGTATTGCCCGCCCACAAAGCAAATATTTGGAACATATCTGTGTTTACTGGGCCCTGCCTAACTACTGACTGAACTCTTATGCTGAAATGAACACACTGTTTCTGTTCCCTATTCCTGAAGGGGGGAAAATACATTTTCCACCACTGCTCCCTTTAAATAGCCAAAAGTTGTATCTATAACCTTTCTGTCCTTTCCTAATGATTCATGCCAATAACCTCATCTTTTAAATAGTTGAGCAATTGATCTTTTTGTCACTCAAGCTTTTAAAAATGCCTGTTTTCTCCATATCATCTCTTTACATTTATATTTTAAAAATAAAGTCTAAAAAAAGACCTCCCTTTTCCTTTCTCCTCCTGTTTTTCTTAATATGAAAAATGAGTAACTGGTCTGTGTTATAAGAAGGAATTTCAGCTATGTACATGTAAGGTTTCAATATTGCCTAGGACAGAATGCTAATCTCATATTGAGTAGACCACATTTACAGCTAAACCTCTAGATTCTTTCTGATATCTACACATTAAATGATATCTATGTGAGGCAAATATCCAAATTATAATAGTGATTTTAGTACAAAAGCTTTCCCCTCTTCCTCCTCCCCCACTAGCTTTCTCTGTTGATATAACTGGATCCAGGGAGTCTCTCAAATTAAGGCATAATGATAATCTTGCTGGGGACACAATAATGGTTAAACAACATTAAAGTTCTTGTTATATCCAATTTACTACAATACCACTACAGACCTTTGCTCTGATGATCCAAATATACTGGGCCTGTCAATAGACAGGTCAGTATAATGGACTCTGGGGAATCAGACAAGCTGTCAGAGATTATTTGAAAGGTGTGTGGGTCTCACCAGGGCTCTCAACACTTAGAGATGGAGTATAGTCTAACATCTCCCAAATGATAATGAAAATTTGGTACCCTGAGGGTAGCTCAGGCAGTTGCCTCTACCCCTTAGTGCATAAGCCCAAGCTTCCACTTTGTCTAAGTGTTAGCCATGTGTGGCATATGAGTAGCTCCAAAGCATTTTTGGGTTTTTTTGGTATCAAGAAGTTGGAAGTTGGATTTCATTAATTGAAAATAAGCCAGAAGAGAAGCAATCATAAAAAACAACTTCAGTCATATTCTTCTACTGTGATAATCTCAAGGGTTTCATTCTAGGTGATCTTTCAAAACTTCTCTCATCCTCACTTACTGTACCTATTTCCTTTTCATTCAAAGTAAGAGCATGTCTAACAGCAAAATTATCATAGGACTTCCTGCTTCTCTTAGTGCTCTTCTCATTCTATGTCATGGTCTAATGCTATAACCTCCAAAGATCACCTGTGGCCATTGCCTGTCATTCAACACAGAACAGTATATTAAATGAAATTAAGAACTATCATTCTCCTGGCTTTTTCTCAAATGCCTGATTTGCCAGCACTCGAGGCTCTGTCGTGGATAAGCTGTTAGGATAGCTTATGCCAAATTCCAGTTGCTTTTACTGCCAATGGACAATTTTTGATCCACTCTTATGCTGATGTAGATGTTTTCTTTGTTTTCATTGCTGACAGAAGCATAGTCTTCACAAGCCCACAAATGAGTCTGCAAAATGGCTTACATTGCATACTTATTTGATTGCATTTTCTCAGTGAATGTGAAAGGATCTCATCACTTCCTATGTGTTGACCAACTCTGGTGGGTCTATTCTACTCATTCAAAGTTATAGATATTTCTAGACTTAGCATAAATCCTCTATTAAATTTGGAGCAAAGATGTGGGGGAAAAGGAAAACAAAATGAAATAAAACTTTTTTTTTTGGTCTGGTTTTCTGACTATGTTTCCTTTTGCCATTTCAGGTTTTATTTTAACTCCAGAACTTCCTTAGATATCTTTAATTATACTATTTAAAATTGATTTGATAGGTTAAAAACATTATTTGGCTGAGCAACATTTGAGTTATTTATGACGCATTTCGTAAGTACCTTCTTCTAGCATTATGATTTTGACTAATTCCAGGTTCACTTGTATAATTCATTTAAATGACTTCTGCCAAAAAAGGAAAGATAAGGGCTTTAACAAAGAAAAAAAAAGGAATAAGTTCATCTGTCTTCTACCAGTGAACTCTTTCCCCTCAAGAAAAAGAAAAGTGAAGTGAGGAAGACCAGCTACCTTGTGGATTTTATTTATACATACACATAATTGCATATCACTTACATGAAAATAAATAATGACTCTTACATAGTACCCAGATGAGGATCCAAAATTAAAAAAAAAAAGTCAGTGACAAATAATGTCCAAATTCTCCATCCTAGCATTCAGGGCCCTAAATTGTCTTATCCCAACATAATTTTACAACCCTATTTTCCTTCATCATTGTTATACTAATTTCTTTTTTTAGCTTTTACTGCTATTATACTTATTTTCTTTCACCTATTGTTTCCCAGTGCATATCCCCTGTCTCTGTTTCTTTGCTCACCATGTTCCTTTTCACCTAGATGGCCATTCTTCTTTTTATTTGCTTATTAGTCTTATAAAAACCTAGCCCAAGGGGCAGAACAAAGATGGCAGAGCAAAAGCAGTAACTTGCTTGAGCTCCCACTCCAACCACCTCTGATACCTGTAAAAAAAAGAATCTAAACAAATTTTAGTGCTACAGAACCTAGAAAGTGACAGAGAGAAACAAATCTAACACTGAAGGCAGCCTGCAGGTCAACCGGAAGAGTTGATTGCACTGAACTGGAAACATAAAGTGATCCTGAGTGAGCCACAAAGGGCCACTCCAGCATCACAGACCAGGCAGTCAGAGCAGACTTCACTGCACTGATTCACTGGCAGATGAGTCAGTTTCCAGACTTCTCAACCAATAAACACCAAAGAGAAAGTAAAAGGTCAGTGGGGACCTCTGTTGGAATAGGGTGAAAGAAGAATGGTGTCAAGCCCCTGCTTCTGGGGCAGCAGAGGTGGTAGCAGAGGTGGCTGTGGCAGCAGCTGACATATACCCCCCTCCTGAACTCCAGGCCTGCAGATCATAAGGGGACCAAGCCACCATTCAAATGGTAATTGCTATCATTTTATCCTGCTTGGATGTGGGTCTCAGTCTTGTGTGTTGTTCCTGGGTTGAGGAGTGCTAGTGTGGCAGAGCTTATTGAAACTGTGGAGAGGCAGCCATCCTTACAGTTCTGAGGCAGGTGCCTACAAAAACCTTTGACAACAGCTGTGCAAAACCTGAGAAATTTGGGACACAGCACTATCCACTCTTGTAGCAGAGGTCTACATTGGCAAAGAGCTAAAAAATCAAGTAATTGGCTGACAAGATAAACAGAGGAAGCACAACCAGACTATGGAATCTTTTTGGGGGGACAAAAAGGATCAAAGCATAGAAGCAGAAGAAGATAACTGAGTCAAAGCCCCTGCATCAAAAGCTTCCAAGAAAAAATATGAACTGGTCTCAGGCCATGGATGAGTTCAATATTTTGAAAATCAAGTAAGAGAAGTAGAATTAAAATTGGGAAGAGAAATGAAAATTATGCAAGAAAATCATGAAAAGCAAGTCAATAGCCTGCTAAAAGAGACCAAAAAACACTGAAGAAAATAACACCTTAAAAAAATAGACTAACTCAAATGGATAAAGAGGCCTAAGAAGCCAATGAGGAGAATAATGCCTTACAAAGTCAAATTGCCCAGATGAAAAGGAATTTCAAAAACTCAATGAAGAGAATATTTCCTTCAAAATTAGATTGGAGAAAATGGAAGCTAATGACTTTATGAGAAATCAAAATGCTATAAAATAGATGCAAACAAATGAAACAATAAAAGGCAATGTGAAATATCTCATTGGAAAACCACTGACCTGGAAAATAGATCCAGGAGAGATAATTTAAAATTTATTGGATTAACTGAAAGCCATGATTGAAAAAAGAGCCCAGACATTATCTTTTATGAAATTATCAAGGAAAACTGTCCTGATATTCTAGAACCAGAGGGCAAAAAAGAAATCGAAAGAATTCACCAATTGCCTCGGGAAAAAGATACCCAAACAAAAACTCCTATTATCACCAAATTCCAGAGGTTCTAGGTCAAGGAGAAAATATTACAAGCTGTCAGGAAGAAACAATTTGAGTATTATGGAAACATAATCAAGATAACACAAGATATAGCAGTTTCTACATTAAGGGATTGAAAGGCTTGGAAATGATATTCAGGAGGTCAAAGGAGCTAGGATTGAAACCAAGAATCATCTACCCAGCAAACCTGAATATAATACTTGAGGGGAAAACATGGTCATTGGATAAATTAGAGGAATTTCAAGCACTCAAGATGAAAAGACAAGATCTGAACAGACAATCTCACTTTCATATACAAGAAGCAAGAGAAGTATAAGGAAGTAGTCAGGAAATAAATCATAAGGAATTTGTTAAAGTTGAACTATTTAGATTCTTTCATTGACAAATAATAATTTTAACTCATAAGACTTTTCTCAGTATTGGGAGAGATGAAGTTAATATATATGTATATACATTTATATATACATATGTATCTATGTGTATACATACATATATGTATGAATAGGTGGGTGTATGTATATATATTTGTGTATGTGTGTGTGTACTTTTACAAGTTTACATGGGCAGAGGGCATGAAATGAGTTGAATATGAAGGATGATATTTTTAAAATAAAATTAAGAGGTGAGAGAGGAATATATTGGGAGAAGGAGAAAGGGAGAGATAGAATAGTGTAAATTATCTCACATAAAAGAGGCAACTACATGAGATAGTTTAACACCCCCCCGCCCCATCTCTCCCCATCTCCTCTTGCCACATTCCTCTCTCACCTCTTAACTTCACCCCTTAAGTACAATCCCTTCTCACCAAATTCGACCTGTGCCCTCTATCCATGTATACCTGTAAACATATATACACACATTCACATATGTATTCATATGCCCATATAGTCTTCTTCAAATATTTTCATATTGAGAAAGGTTTCATCAGTCATAGTTATTGGTTTTGCATGTAGGAATGTAAATAGTTCAACTGTTACAATGAGGGATGAGCAGGAAAGTGAAAGGGAATCTGTCAACCTTACTCTCATTAAACTTAGCTTAAGGAGGAAATAACATACACACTCAATAGGGGGTATCTTACTCTGCAGGAAAGGAGGCAGGGAGGTGATAAGAGGGAGGATGATAAAAGGAAGGGCAGATTGGGGGACAGGATAAGTGAGAAGCAAACACTTTTGAAAAGGGACAGGGTCAAAAGTGAAAATAGAATAAATGGAGGTTTAGATAGGATGGAGGGAAATATAGTTGGTTTTTCACAGTATAAATACTATGCAAGTGTTTTGTGTAGCTATACATGTATAACCTATATTGATTTGCTTGTCTTCCCAGTGGGGGTGGGTGTGGAGGAAGGAATCTGGAACTCAAATTTAAAAAAAAAATAAAAGGAGGAGCCAAGATGGCAGAGTAGAAACAGCACTTCCATGGCACTCCAGCGAGCACCACTTCAAAATTATGTAAAAGGGGACTCTGAACAACCTCTGGAGCTTGAGCACCCACAGAACGACACAGAGAAGCTAACCTCACACTGAGGACCACCAGGCAGCCTGGCAGCCCTGCAGGGAGTGGCCAGAAGAGTACTATGGGAGCCCAGCCCAGGAACATGTGAGTCAGAGGTTTTAGCCCCAGGGCAGCAAGACCAGCAGTTGACTGGAGGGACCCCAGAACACCAGAAGCTGTGGCTTTTCTAGAATTACCAACACATAGATGCCTAGGACAAAGTGAGAGGTTAGTGCTCTATGGACATTGAGAACAGTATTTGGGAAAGTGTCAGCTTCTTCCCCTGGCGGGGAGAAGTCTCTGAGGAACCATGGCACAGCCACCATTTTGTAGCTTTAGTTGCAGCTTCAGCTCCTGGCCTGCAGACGGTAGTGGATCTGGCAATCAGTCTGGGGGGTAAGCGTTCTTGCTTTACCCTCCCTGGATCTGTATTGCAGTCTGGGGTATAGGTCTTGGGGAGTGTGTCCAGCTTGCCAGAGTATGTGGGGGCTTCAGGGAGGGCACCCAACTAATACCTCCAGCAGTTGAGAAAACCCCAACATTTGGGACAGAAGCTCCCCTGGCTGGTGGCAGAGTCCTACTGTGACAAAAAAGCCCAGAAGTCAAGTAATTAAGTGGCAACATGACTAGCCAAAGGAAACAAAATAAACTGAAAAATTCAACGTTAGACTCCTATTTTGGGGGCAAAGAGGATCAAAGCATGGAACACGATGAGAACTATGAGGTCAGAAATCCTGCACCAAAAGCCCAAAATGAAAATACAAGCAGGTTACAGGCCATAGAGGACCTTAAGAAGGATTTTAGAAACTGAATAAGAGAAATGGAGGAAAAATTGGGAAGAGAAATAAGAAGGATGTAGGAAAAGTATGAAATGAGAGTCAACAGCCTGACTGAGTAAAAATAACACCTTAAAAAGGAGACTGACACAAATGGCAAAAGGGGCTTAGGAGGGCAATAAGGAGAAGAATGCCTTAAAAAGCCAAATTTGCCAGATGGAAAAAGAATTTTAAAAGCTCACTGAGGAGATTCATTCCTTCAGAATTAGACTGGAGCAAATGGAAGCTAATGACTTTATGAGAAATCAAGATGCTGTTAAACAGATCCAAGCAATTGAAAGAATAGAAAGCAATGTGAAATATCTCATGGCAAAAACCACTGACCTGGAAAATAGATCCAGGAGAGATAATTTAAAAATTATTGGACTACCTGAAAGCCATGATCAAAGAAAGAACCTAGAAATCACCCTTCAAGAAATTCTCAAGGAAAATTGCCCTGATGTTTTAGACCCAGAGGGGGAAATAGAGGTTGAAAGAATCCACAGATCACCTCCTGAAAAAGATCCCAAGAAGAAAACTCCTACGAATATTATAGCCAGATTCCATAATTCCCAGATCAAGGAGAAAATACTATAAGTAGCCAGGAAGAAACAATTTCAATATTGTGGAAACACAATCAGAATAGGACAGGACCTGGCAACTTTTACACTGCGGTATCAAAGGGCATGGAATATGATATTCCACAAGGCAAAGGACCTGGGATTAAAACCAAGAATCACCTACCCAGCAAAACTGAGTATCTGGTTTCAGGGGAAAATATGGTCATTCAGTGGAATAGAGGACTTTCAAGCATTCTTGTGGGAAAAATCAGAGTTAAATATAAAATTTAACATTCAGACAGAAGAAGCAAGAGATGCTTAAGAAGGTAAATAGGGTAAAGAAATCAAAAGGAACTTATCAAAGTTGAACTATTTACATTCCTACATGCAAAACCAATAACTATGACTGATGAAACCTTTCTCAATATGAAAATATTTGAAGAAGACTATATGGGCATATGAATACATATGTGAATGTGTGTATATATGTTTACAGGTATACATGGATAGAGGGCACAGGTCGAATTTGGTGAGAAGGGATTGTACTTAAGGGGTGAAGTTAAGAGGTGAGAGAGGAATGTGGCAAGAGGAGATGGGGAGAGATGGGGCGGGGGGTGTTAAACTATCTCATGTAGAAGAGGCAAGGGGAAGTAGTTGTAGAGGAGGGGAAGAACAGAAAGGCAAAAAGGCAAAATCATATTCTCATTGAATTTGGCTCAGGGAGAGAATGACATACTAAATTTTATATCTCACCCTACAGGAGAGTAGGGGTAATGGGGATGAGAAGGGAGTTGATGGAGGGGGGCATTCTGGTTGGAGGGGAGGTTGGAGGCACCGACTTTTGAAGAGGGACAGGATCAATATAGGGAATGGACCAGGTGGGGGGTGGGATGGCTGGCAGTGAAATATAGCCAGTCTTTTATAATATATCTACTGTGGTAATGTTTTGCATAGCTATACATGTACAACATATACTGAATTGCTTATCTTCCCAGCAGGAGTGGGTGACAAGGGAAAAAGGGAATGTATTTGGAATTCGAAGTTTTAAAATTAAATGTTTCAAACATATATA
This sequence comes from Gymnobelideus leadbeateri, assembly GCA_011680675.1. Lineage (NCBI taxonomy): Eukaryota > Metazoa > Chordata > Mammalia > Diprotodontia > Petauridae > Gymnobelideus > Gymnobelideus leadbeateri. The sequence continues at coordinate 66,320 of WOXC01004220.1, read as the reverse complement.
AATACTATTATTAGTACTCTTTTGCATATAATTGGGAGATAGATGTGTAGGCATTAGGGCACAGAGATTCACCTTGCCCCCATTGAAAAATTGAAGTGGGTATGGGAGAAAATATGGGAGAGAGCAGATTGGTTGAGGGGATACCCTGTGGGACTGCTATTCAGGGGTGGTGGGTAGGGGAAAAATGGGGAAAATTGTAACTCAAAATCTGGTGGAAATGAATGATGTATACCAGAAGTTTATAAAGCATTTGGAAAAAAAAATGTTAAAAAGTATTTCTTTACATCAAACTGGAAAACAAGATATATAAGCAATGAGGTCTACAAATCTGTTTTGTAGTACAAGAAATAAGAGGGGGGATGGGAAAGGATGTAAGAGAGAGCAGCTTGTAGGAAGCAGTATTCTGTATTATTGCTGTCTTGGAGTGGGGGTAGAATAGAGATGGGAAGAAATTTTGGAATGAAAAATCTTGTGAAAATGAATGTTGAAGACTAAAATAAATAAATTTAAAAAAAAAATTAGACCAAACACTTTCATCTATTGAGGTCCTTATAATATCCTCCTGGACAGAAGTGATATTTCCTTGTTTTGAACCCAATAGCAATGTTTATACCTCTCTTGGTACTTATCATCTTCCGCTTTTTATTATCGATATTTATACATACTATTCTATTCTATTCTATTTCTTTATTGATCTCTTTTATTACTTTATAAAGTGACAGGACTATGTCCCAATTATTTTTATCTCATGTTGCAACTAGACACAAGTAACCTTATTCATAGTTGGTGCTGAATCAATTTTGAATGATTGAAAAAAAAAAGCCTTCCAAAGAGCAAAGATATGCAGAAAAAACACACAATTCATTCATACCTTTTCCTAAAGGTGAACCATTCCGACTAGCCTCAGAAAATAGTGTCTTTCTCTCTCTCTCTCTCTTTCCCTCTCACTCTCTCTCACTGTTCCAATGAGGTTAGTTTGACTGCTGGATGAGCACTGATAATTAGGAATATCATACAATAAAGGATGGGGATTGTTACTAGTAATGTACTCTCCAATGATGGGAAAAAATAATCACTATCAATTTTTATCAATATGTAGTCAGGGGGAGAAAAGACAAAAAATAAGAAAAAAGAGATGAAGGAATATCAGAGTTTATGGTCAGTTATTATGCATCAAAATAGCCCTACACATTGTAAAAGTACAAAGGTCATCATTGCATGTAGCATTCATGATGCTAACCCTGAATCATCAAATAAATATTAATTTATAAATAGTACTCTCCATTTAGAGAGAGAAGAGTGTAATGTGTTTTTAAAAAATTTCCATCAAAATAATTTTTTCAAACAATTTTCTGGAAATCTTCAGCTAGCTGAAAAATCCCTTTATATAGGACAATGCTTTCTGAGAAGAAGCCAACTAAATAAACCGTTACTCACATACTCCCAGCAGATTCATTGTGTAACCAGTTAATTTATTGAATGGAACTGAGATCTTTCCTTTTAAATCCTCCCCATTCTGATGCAACACATAGCTTTCCTTTCTGAGACTGGCTGCTGGGATTAAAGGCACAGTGGTGATCCTGCGGGGAAAAGGCCTCCAGGATGCCAGACTCAGCAGGGCGCCTTAATGCTACATACACTGCTCCCATTTTTGCATTGTTTGCTTAGCTTGACCATTGAAAATAAGGTTTTCCATTTTTCCTCATTCTGAGACCTCCAAGGTCAACAAGACAGATCACATTATCAAGCAGAGAGCTAAAATAAGAGGTTTACCTTGTGAGGCCCAGATGCACCATATGTTCTCTTCTGTATTTACAACTGTTGATGGTTGTATTTCCATTCAAATTGAGGTGAAACTGAAGCCTTCACAGCTTATGTGTGACCCCCAGTCAGTAGGTGGTTTCAGGGTAGTGGCACCACTTGCTGTTCTTCTGTCAATCATTGAATTCACTGTGAACCAACATGCTCTACCATGCCTACAATAAAAGCTTGAATTAATTTAAGTGATGAGATGATGTATCTCCTGAACATTTGAAAAGAGATGCATTGACTGTCAGTGAGGGAGGGACACAAATCATGCCTAACTGTCTAAGTATACAGGGTTCATCATCACTACACTGGAGACTTGATGATGCCTTCTTTGGTTAAAGGAACCCATGAAACAAACACACAAATACAATATACCTATCATCCTCAAATGTTAATTGTAGTTAGACTTTCAGGGAGGTGTCCTGAAATAAACTTGCATTGCTGTTAGAAAGCAAGTTAAACAGTATGACCATAATCATAAAAAGGGAAAAAATTAATTGGTGATTATTTTCTATTGGCACTCTCAAGATTTCTCTCCTTTATTTTCCTTCCACTTGGTTGACTGGTACAAAACATCTGGTATAATAATTTTGTTGCAGTCCTTTTAAAATGATTTCTGTGCAGTGCTGCCAATCATAAATTTCCAGAATTATGGTGGAGGTTTAGGGAAAGAGAATAGTTTAAAAATATTAACAGTATGGCATATACAAATTAAGTCCAGGTCACAGCATAATGATCTCTACCCTGAATTCATAAGGCATGTACTTCAGACAGACTATTGGTTAGAGCAATGATGGACTAAACGTAGACTTATCCCCAAGATGAGATAAATGAAATGAGATTTGTGTGGGAAATTGGAAAGGAAAATATTTTCTCTACAAAGTTCTGTTCTAATGTTTCATTATGCAATAAAAGTAACCCTGGGTATACTATGTCACTATAACCAAGATGCCACGACACTGGAAAGGACTTGAGCATGCAAAAACCTAGCCTAAGTCTATAGAGGCTAATGATCACTAAGCTGAAAATTGGTGATGCATTCTTTGGTAGTGGCAACCCATGAAGGAAACAAACAAAAAATACAAAATACCCCTCAAACCCTCTCTTAAATCCTCTTTCACTTCCATCATGATGGTAGGATGGTGGGGTTAAGAACTGACTTTTAGATCATAAATAAATTTCAGATTGATAGTTGGCATTTTAGCTGTGATTGTCTTGTTCTAGTGAGTGAAAATACAGCTGCAAGATCTGAACCATATAAAATTTAATATTTTGGGTATAAATGAAATCAGAAGAAAGGAGGAAGTGGTAACAAAATAAAAGCTTCTATTTGGGGCATATAAAAGGATTAGTTAAGGTATTTTTAATGGTCACTGAAAAGCAACAAGAAACTTCATTTCATGGGATTTTGTCATGTTTTGTTGAAATGATAATGATACAGATTTGCAAAAAGAACACCATGAAGAAAACTGTAGTATATGTACAAATATTTGCTTGCAAGCAACAATTAAAATGGTGGTATAAATAAATTCAATTAACTTCATGAAGTAGAGGAATTTAGCAACAAACTTGATAAATTGCTCCAGATTACAACAAAATATTCTTAGATACTCAGTTACTTCAATGCAAAGGCAGGGAGAGTTGAAGTGGAAGAGAAATATATTGGAAAAAGAATAGGGAAATATATAAGAAAGAAGAAGGAGAGGCCATGGATTTCTGAATTACACAAAAACCACACACATACCATGAATACTTTCATCAAGCAGGGACTTGGTCATGGTAAGTACTAGATAACAATAAAAAGTGAAATTGATTATGTTTTATTGGATGGTAAATCACTTGCTATTGAAGTTGGAGTAATTTCTGAATTAGCCTACAACATAAAGTCATAGCATTGATCATGTGATTATAAGCAAAGATCATAATTAATACAATTTTAAAGAATTTTTAAAAAAGAAAAAAAGATAGGGAGTACATATGAAACAATATAATACTCACCTGTTCAAAACTAATTGTGAATGAAAAATAGGAAAAAAAGATGGGAGAAAGGACATTAATGTAACCTGGAATAATTATATTTAACTGTTGTAAATCAATTGCCCTACCATGGAGATTAAAACAGACACACACACACACACACACACACACACACACACATGCACAAAACAAACAAAAACCCTTAAGAAGTGCTTGTCAAGGCAGAGCCAAGATGACAGAGCAAAACAGGGACTTGCTTGAGCTCACCCCCAAATCTCTCCAAATACCTATAAAAATGACTAAAATTCTAGAGCTGCAGAAGCCACAAAATGACAGAGTGAAACATATCTCAAGTCAAAGACAGCCTGGAAGGCCAACGGGAAGGGTATATCACCCCAGACAAATGGAGTACAGTCCAGTGTTAGCTATGACAGATACAGATAGGGCCAGAGCATGACTCAGGTGACTGAATCACAGCTATGGCAATTGAAAGACTTCTCAACACTCAGAGGCTTAGAATGCTGTGGAAGATCAGTGTAGGGGATCTGTGGGACCTGAGTGAAAAAGGAGCACCTGGTCTGGTCCCAACTCCAGGGTGACAACAAGAGCAGCAGCAGCCTCTTCTTTCAGAACTCTGGGCCCACAGAAGTAAGGATCAAAACCCCAGAAGCCTTGGACAGTACACCCACCCCAATCCCCCTCATATTCCCATCGGTAGCAGAGTCCTATCTTGACAGGGAGTTAAAAAGTCAAGTATTTGGTTTGGAAGATGCATAAACAGCTTTAAAAAGTCAGACTATAAAATCTTTGGTGACAAAGAAGATCAAAACTTAGGACCAGAAAAAGACAACAAAGTCAAAGCTCCTACAATCAAAAGCCTCTAAGAAAAATATGAATTAGTCACAGGATATGGGAGAGCTCAAAAGTCTTTTGAAAATCAAGTAAGAGAAGTGGAGGAAAAATTTGGAAGATAAAGAGAATGATGTGAGAAAACCAAGAAAATAAATTAATAGCTTCCTAAAGAAGACCCCCTCCAAAATACTGAAGAAAATAACACCTTAAAAATAGATTATCACAAATGGCAAAGGATATCCAAAACATCAGTGAAGAGAATAATGCCTTATAAATGAGAAATGGCCAAATGGAAAAGGAAGTTCAAAAGGTCACTGAAGAAAATAATTCCTTCAAATTTAGAATAGAGAAAATAGAAGCAAATGACTTTATGAGAAATCAAGAAATTATAAAACAGAATCAAAAGAATGAAAAAAAAACAGAAGACAATGTGAAATATCTCATTGGAAAAACCACTGACCTGGAAGATAGATCTAGAAGAGACAATTTAAAATTACTGAATTACCTGAAAGCCATGGTTAAAAAAAGGAGCCTAGACATCATCTTTCACTAAATTATCAAGGAAACTTTCTCTGATATACCAGAACCAGAGGGTAAAATATAAATGGAAAGAATCCACTGATCTCTTCTTGAAAGAGATCCCAAAAGGAAACCTCCTAGGATTATTATAGCCCAATTCTGTAGTTCCAAGGTCAAGGAGAAAATATTGCAAGTAGCCAAAAAGAAACAATTCAAGTGTTGTGGAAATACAATCAGGATAACACAGGACCTAGCAGCTTCTACTTTAAGGGATCAAATGACTTGGAATATGATATTCCAGAAATCAGAGGAGCTAGGATTAAAACCAAGAATTATCTGCCAAAATTTGAATATAATGCTTCAGGGGAAAATATGGACATTCAACGTACCACATTGTAGAAGGGAGGGCAGATTGGGAGAGGGTTGTAGTCAGAAACAAAATTTTTTTAAAAAGGGACAACGGAGAAAATGGAGAAAATAGAATAAGTGGAGTGAAGGATAGAATGGAGAGAGATATAATCTTTGACAACATGACTATTATGGAAGTGTTTTGCATAACTACACATATTTAACCTATATTCAATTGCTTAACTTCTCAATGAGTGTGGATGGGGAGGGAATAATGGAGAGAATTTGTAACTCAAAGTTTTAAAAACAAATGTTAAAAATCGTTTTTACATGCAACTGGAATATAAAATACACAGGCAATTGGGTATAAAAATCTATCTTGCCCTACAAGAAAATAAGAGGGAAAAGGATAAGAGGTGGGGTGTGATAGAAGGAAGGGCATACTGGGCAAAATGGTAATTAGAATGCATGCAATCTTGGATTGGGGGGGAGGGGAGAGGGAGAAATATTTGGAACTCAAAATTTTGTGGAAATGAATGTTGAAAACTATAAACAAATATGTTAATTTAAATAAAAAAGTGTCTGTCAGCACAGTTGACATTTTATTGAAGGTGACATCAGTTTAGAATGTAAACTGGTTTGTAGGAGGGTGATAGAAGATTAGGAGCAGAATCATTTCCTAGCACAGGGAAAAGCAGTGGAGATAAAACCATTGTAAAGAATGCTTGACAAGAGATCCAACCCAGACACAGCTTAGATGGACATTCCATAATTCTTTTATAAAACTTTGATGTTGCTACATCTGAGAGATGTGTATGTTAACCAGAGAAATCTAAAACTTCATTACCTTTATATAAAGGAAAATTCCCTGCTCCTCACCTTCTTTTAATTTCAGAAATTAGGGTAGGCAAAAGGAAAGGATATTTAATGAGGGGAGAGAGCATGGATCTTTCAAATTGTCAGTCAAAGCAAATGGCTATGGGGTTGTATTTTTTTTTTAATTGACTGCCCTTGTATATTGCAGCTACTTAATGAAGGGTGTGCTTTTCAGGACTTAAAAAGTTAGAAGAAAACCCTTATATACCTAAAAAGCTAATAAATCCCCCTGTAAATAAACATCAACACACCTGTTAGCCAAATAGATATGAATCTGACAAATTACTAAAGCAAACAAGGTGATTAAATCACATTTAAATCAACATATAGATGTCAAGTCCCTTTTGGGAAATAATCGATTACTGGAATCATTTAACTGAAAGAAAGGGTTTCTGGGACCCATTCTAGAATGATATGAGACTATAATTCATATTATAATCAGACAATAAGGGAAACACTTTTTCCAGGATCCAGTTTCCACTGGAAAATTAAATATTTTTCTTTTATATATGTGATAGCAGTCCTAGGCAGTCTGTCACCTGCCCCACTAATATTTACCTAGCCACCTGAAAATATACCACTGAGACTCATTTCTCTAGCATCTTGAATCCTTTGAATTATCTCATAAAATGTATATTGCCATAAGAAAGATAAAACTGTAAACCTTATCAATATCAGCTAAATCAAGGCTCTTTAGTAATGAGAAAAATTAAGAAAGTAAGGACAGAGTGCTAGAAAAAGGAGGAGGGAGTACATCTACAGTACACTTTTTCTATATCCCTTCATATATTTTCCTAATCCCTTCATATATCCCTCATTGGGTGATTGTGAAGATAAAATGAATAAAATAATGTAAGGTAGATAAGGGGTTTCACAAATACTTTAAATACTACAATATGTTAGCATTTGTAAGGATCGTTGGAGCATTATTCATTTTGTGTAGTAGTATAGTGGTGGGGGTAGGAGTTGTGGTTTTGGTGGCAGTAGTAATAGTAGCAGCAGCAGCAGCAGCAGCAGCAGCAGCAGCAGTAGTAGTAGTAGTAGTAGTAGTAGTGGTAGTAGTGGTGGTGGTGGTGGTGGTGGTGGTAGTGGTAGTGGTAGTAGTAATGGTAGTGAAAATTTGGATTGAACTGCTTTGTCAATTTTATTCCATTTGGAAGCTTGTCTAGGACAACTCAGAGATTCTTCTGTACCACATTATGTCTCTCTCAGGAAACCTATTGCCTTCCTTCCAGTCCCTCAGTGTGATGAAAATGGAAGCCTTGAATTAAAGTTCACTCTTTCCAACCCTTCTTCCTCTCCCTTGTTGAAATATTTACTTCTTTCTTTGGGAATCATTCCTTCTTTACATTTGTAAGAAAATATCCCAGTGATGTGTATTCCCTAATGCACATCACCACTGGCAATTGTTCATCTTGTTTTGGGAATTGACGTGGGAAGCATTCTTTGAAATTGTCTGCAACATTTTGGATTTAAACGGATCATTCATGCTCTTTCAGTTCATAGCCTGCAAATATGGAAGGTATAACATAGCATGCAGCTGACGCAAGTGAATCTCATATTTGCTGAAGAGAAGTTGGCAGCCCCTAGTGTCTTATGCCTTACCGTTTTTGTGGTAAACATTCTCCAGAACTCTTTTCAAGAGGATGATTCACCCCAGGCATATTTTTAGGAATCTGTTAACTCAAATTTAGCTTAGTGTGCTAGAACCCAATGAGAGAGGAGCCTTGAGCAGTCACACATAAACCATTTTGAAAGCTATAATTGTACTCCATTTTCTTGGTCTGTGCACTGAGTCATCCACTAGTTCAGTAGGATAGGAAAACAGAATAAGGCTGTTGCTACAACAGGGAATTTGATAAGATACTAAAGGAATCAATGCCAGTAACTGGATTATATTTATCTTTATGGGATTACACCTGCTTGTTCCAAGTGCAACTTGTAATATGTTGTGAATTTTGCAAAGTCACTCCCTGCAGTCTCAGCATTAATTTTCAATGTCAGCATCAGTATTAGGAAGGCAAGATAATGTTTTATGCTAAAGTATCTCTATGAAAGATTGAATTCAGATAGTGCCTATATAATTCTGTAGTGCCTTTCATGCCATTTGAAAGAGACAAAATGAAACCCAGCAGTACTTACTACCTGAAGATGTTTAAATTATAGTCAAATGCCTCTTTTTTCCACCTCTGAGGAAAGATGGAAACCTGCTAAACTAGTGTAGAGATGTGTGCATGTACATGTGTTATTTTAATAACTCCCTATCAGTTGAAGCCAGAGAGACAGTGTGACTTCATGAATAGAAAGCTGGCTTCATAATGAGGGAAAAATTTTCTTTGGATTTTGCTTTAGAAACACACTGGCTTAAGACTCTTAGAAAGCTTCATAACTTCTCAGTGCCACAGGCAACTCTCTATAAGGCTGCAAATTGCAAAGAATGTAAAGATCTGCATTTTTAGAATGAAATCTATTTACTTTGCTAAGTGTTTCCAAAAGCAATGAAATCACAGGTCTAGTCCCACTCCCCCACTATACCTTCCCCTGAAAAATATATTCTATGCTAACAGTGTTGTATATGAACACATAGGGCAGCTAAGTGGCACACTGGAGAGAGTGACAGGCTTGGGATCAGGATTTCAAAATTGGCTTCAGACACTTACTAGTTGTGACCCCCTGGGCAAGTCACTTACTCCTGTCTGCCTCATTTTCCTTATCTGTAAAATGAGCTGGAGAAATAGATGACAAATCACTCTAGTATCTCTGCCAAGGAAACTCCACATAAGATCACAGAAAGAGTCAGACATGGGTGAAAATGACTGAACAACAACAATAAAATATAAACACATACAAATAAGATAAATTATAAATCTTGGTTTCTACTATAAATTGAAATATCTGACTCAAAGAAGCAATCAGACCAACAGAGAAGAGATGGAATTTGATAGGATTTTCCCTGAAGAGACTTATATAGCAACATTAGATAAAGGTTGGTCAAATTCTGATACTTTTGTAGTGTTGCCCTTCAAGAGCTTATATTATACCAGGTATGGTGTCCTCATCCCTTTAAAAATATTGTGGTTGAACCAGATTACTGCCAATGTTGCTATCTAGATGTGTTCAGGTAAATGTTTGTAAAGGATCCCCCAGAGGTCTAGTGGCTTCTTTATGTCTTAAATATTTTTACTTTAACAATTAGATTTACAATTTCTTCTTTTGTGTACTTTTTCATGTTTAAATAGAGAGCCTATGTTCCAAGCAGAAGCTTGGTGTCATTAAAATGACTTTTCCCCTGAACTTTCATTTTTCCTATTCAAGTATTTGGACAGCTCCTTGTCCTATTCTCTAGAGAACTAACAGTGTGTGTGTGTGTGTGTGTGTGTGTGTGTGTGTGTGTGTGTGCATTATTATTATTTCCCATATAATCCAAAATCTACTATACCTTAGTAACCTTTCATGCATCAAACTTATGAGAGGAAGGGGGCAAGAATGATACTGGATGTGTACTAATCAGAATATTTGGAAAAGAGGAATATACCCTGTCCAAGAGACTGAAGATGATTAGAATATTAAGTATGTGTTCAGAATTATTCCTTCATGGCATATCAAGGCCTGAACATCCTAATACCTTGATAAATTTAGCTTTGGCTTCCCCTTAATGCATAGCTTTGGTCTAGTAGAAAAGGTGTTGGATTGTAGGCTGGGCTCTCTTCCTAAGTAGTAATGGGTTTCTCTCCATTGGTCAGTGGCCTATGTAAGATGGCAGTGGTCTTAACTCCATCAGTTATAATTCACGTTCATATACAAACAGCCTGTCTTCTTTTTTTTCTTAAACTTTCCCATTCAGGACTACACTAACATTCCTATTGGACAGGGCAGCTAGGTGGTTTAGTGAATAGAGAATTTGCTCTGGAGTTAGGGGGACCTGAGTTCAAATTAAGCCTCAGAAACTTGACACACTCTAACTGTGTGACTTTGGGCAAGTCACTTAATCCCAATTGCCATGCTTCCCCCCTATTAAAACATAAAAACAAAATGTGTAAATAACATTCTACCAGATCAAATATTTTGTAACTTTAGGGGTGATTCTTCCTAGTTCATCTGCTTATGACCATCTTATGACATCTTTCACTTGAAACCATTTCAGAAATACTTGCCACTTTCACTATCACTAGTCTTCTCTCCAACTGGGAAGGGTTTAGGTGAGAAGAAAGAAATGCTCATGTAAAAATTAAACAGAACATTCTTCCTTCTTTTAAAGGAAAAGAAGTAACATCTAGCTCAATTAAAAAAAAACATCCAAATTTTCAGTCTAAACACAAATTAAGGCAAAGCAGCCAATTGAAAGGATAAAAAAAATGAAAATGAAAATAAAAGAAGGGGGGGAAACTATAAGTTAATATTATTAAATTTTCACCACCTCTTTTTTCAAATGCTTTATTAGCTTCGGGTTTACATCATTCATTTCCACCAGATTTTGAGTTAGCATTTTTCCCCTACCCACCACCCCAGAATAGCAGTCACACAAGATATCCCCTCATTCAATCTGCTCTCTCTCATATCTTCTCCCATACCATCTTCGACTTTTCCATTAGGGCCCCAATGCCTGCATATTGTATCTCCCAATTACATGCAAAATAGTATCAATAATAGTATGTGTATATATATATATATATATATATATATATATATGTGTGTGTGTGTGTGTGTGTGTGTGTGTGTGTGTGTATGTATGTATATATATATATATATATATATATATATATATACATATGAAAGATTTAATTTTAAAACTTTGAATTTCAGATCCATTCCCTTTGTCCCTTGTCACCCACTTCCACTGGGAAGAAAAGCAATTCAGTATATATTGTACATGTATAGCTATGCAAAACATTACCATAGTAGATATATTGTAAAAGACTGACTATATTTCACTCCCACCCATCCCACTCCCCACCTAGTCCATTCCCTACTTTGATACTGTCCCTCTTTAAAAATGGGTGCCTTCAACCTCCCCTCCCCCCAGCATGCCCTCCCCTCCATCATCTCACCTCTCATGCCCCTCCCCCCTACTCTCCTGCAGGGTGAGATATCCCATTTAGTATGTATGTCATTCTCTCCCTGAGCCAAATTCAATGAAAATATGATTTTTCCTTTTTGCCTTCCTGTTTTTCACCTCCCCTGCAACCACTTCCCCTTGCCTCTTCTACATGAAATAGTTTACCCTACCCTGTCTCTCCCCATCTCCTCTTGCCACTTTCCTCTCTCACCTCTTAACTTCACCCCTTAAGTATCATCCCTTTCCAACAAATTCAACCTGTGCCCTCTATCCATGTATACCTGTAAACATATGTACACACATTCTCATATGTATTCATATGCCCATGTATCCTTCTTCAACTACTTTCATACTGAGAAAGATTTAATCAGTCACAGTTATTGTTTTTCCATGTAGGAATATAAATAGTTCAACTTTGATAAGTTCATAGTAATTTATTTTCCCTGTTTACCTTCACAAGTATCTCTTGCTTCTTGCGTCTGGATGTCAAATTTTCTTTTCAACTCTGTTTTTTTTTTCATCAAGAATGCTTGAAAATCCTCTATGCCACTGAATAACCATATTTTCCCCTGAAACCAGATACTCAGTTTTGCTGGGTATGTGATTCTTGTTTTTTATCCCAGCTCCTTTGCCCTCTGGAATATCATATTCCATGCCCTTTAATCCCTCAGTGTAGAAGCTGCCAGGTCATGTGCTATTCTGATTGTGTTTCCACAGTACTGAAATTGTTTCTTCCTGGCTGCTTGTAGTATTTTCTCCTTGATCTGGGAATTCTGGAACCTGGCTATAATATTCCTTGGAGTTTTCTTTTTGGGATCTTTTTCAGGAGGTGATTGGTGGATTCTTTCAACCTCTATTTTGCCCTCTGGATCTAAAACATCAGGGCAGTATGCATTGAGAATTTTGCAAAGGATGATTTCTAGGTTCTTTTTTTGATCATGGCTTTCAGGTAGTCCAATAACTTTTAAATTATCTCTCCTAGATCTGACCAGGTCAGTGTTTTTTTCCATGTGATATTTCACATTGCCTTCTATAGTTTCAATTGCTTGGATCTGTTTAGCAGCATCTTAATTTCTCATAAAGTCACTAGCTTCCATTTGCTCCAGTCTAATTCTGAAGAAATGAATCTCCTCAGTGAGCTTTTGAGATTCTTTCTCCATCTGGCAAATTCAGCTTTTTAAGGCATTCTTCTCCTCATTTCTGTTTTGAACCTTTCTTGCCACTTAAGTTAGTCTATATTTTAAGGTATTATTTTCCTCAGTCAGGCTGTTGACTCTCATTTCATACTTTTCCTGCATCCTTCTCATTTCTCTTCTCAATTTTTCCTCCACTTCTCTTATTTGTTTTTTAAAATCCTTCTTAAGGTCCTCTATGGCCTGTAACCCACTCATATTTTCATTTGGGGCTTTTGATGCAGGAGTTCTGACCCCCCAGTCCTCCTCCTGTTCCATGCTTTGATTGTCTTTGCCCCCAAAATAGCAGCCTAATGTTGCATTTTTCTGTTTATTTTGTTTCTTTTGCCTAGGCATGTTGCCACTTAATTATTTGACTTTTGTGCTTGTTGTCCCAGTAGGACTGCCACCAACCATGGGAGCTTCTGTCCCAAATTTTGGGGTCTTCTCAACTGCTGGAGGTATTAGTCGGGTGCCATCTCTGAAGCCCCCACACACTCTGGCAAGCTGGTGACACATGCAAAGACCTCCACCCTCAGACTGCCATCCAGATCCATGGAGAGTAAAGCAAGAGTGTTTAGCTCCCAGACTGATTGATGGATCAACCTACAGTCTGCAGGCCAGGAGCTGAAGCTGCAACTGAAGATGCAAAATGGCAGCTGTGCCACTGCTGCTCAGAGGCTTCTAGCCCCAGTGGAAGAAGCTGACTTGCTCCCAAATACTGGTCCCAAAGTCCATAGGGCACTAACCGCTCACTTTGTCCTAGGCATCTTTGTGTTGGTAATTCTGGAAAAGTCACAGCAGCTGGTGTTCTGGGGTCCCTCCAGCTGGCTGCTGGTCCAGTGCCCTGGGGCTAAAACCTCTGATTCACATGGTCTTGGACTGGGCTCCCAGAGTGTTGTGCTGGCCACTCCCTGACAGGCTGCCAGGCTGTCCTCAGGGGGAGGTTAGCTTCTCTGTGTCATTCTGTGGGTTCTATAGCTCCAGAGGTTGTTCAGAGTCCCCTTTTTCATGATTTTGAAGTGGTGTGATTTGGAGTGCTGTGGAAGTGCTGTTTCTACTCTGTCATCTTGGCTCCGCCCCACTCCCATCACCTCTTTTTCTATATTATATCAGAAAAAAAAATGAAAATAGCAGCTAATCTATTGTGGCAGTATTCTTAACCTGTCCCGAGACCAGAAAGTATTAGAAATTTCATGAAAATTTTTGTTTTGATGTGTTTTCCAGGCTTTTTGCTAGCCTTGAATGATTGGGCTAACTTAGAATAAGTTTTAGATAAACATCTGAACTGTGGGATGTTTATTTAAACCTGCACTTTTAACTACTTATTCACTGAGAAAAAATGAACGTTTTATCACATAAATGATTTTTTTCTTGAAAATCAGGAGTATTTCCCCTATTTTAGCTTTGTTCTGTGTCTGTATCTTATACATATATGTTTATATCTATACACATATGTATATATATGTTTATATATGCATACACACATACAATATATATCTATATCTATCTATCTATGTGTGTGTATATGTATATATATATATATATATATATATATATATATATATAATGCTGTAATTAGTAAATGTTATGCCAGCAGGTGAGCATATTTAATGACCTCTTTTTGCCTAACTTCTTCACATTGTTTTTTGCTCTCTTTGCCCCCCACCCCCACCCCTGCAAACTGAGGCTTAAACAATTCTGTATTATCAAAGCAGACAGGTTTTATTTTGCTTTTAATTTTAATATCTTAGGCTTTGCTTAAGGTAAAAACTAACCAATGAAACAAAAAAATGAAGAGACTCATCTTTTATTTTATTTCTGCCTATAGCATGAGTATGACATACCTTTCTACCAAACATTAAGCTACCTGATATGTTGTATCAAGTGTCAGAACTGAAGTAATGGGAAGGACAATCCTTTATGTTCATCCATCCCAAGTAGAAAATGTCTTGAGTGAAGAACTCCATCATGTTTGCTAGCTATGTTAAGCTCTGTCTACACAGAGCCACTGACTCAAATGTTTTGGTCAAAACCATTTTTGGGCAACCATCCCATGACAGCCACAAAAATGTTTTCAAGGACAAGAATATGTTTTTGTGGGTGGGCCAATCCACAGGCTGAAAATGTTACAGTCAGTGTTTTCCTCCTCTGGTTCTGAGCAACAAATTTGCTTCCAACGCGTCCTGTGTTTTTCCAGAGATATTTTACCAGTGATGTGGGGTGGGGGAAATTTAGTAGTTCTGTTGTTCCAACAGTATGAACCTTGCCTAGGAGTGATAGATTTCCTCCAGTATTCTGCCACTCAGAGCTGTAACTAGAAAATGTTATGCCCAATTTTCATGAACAGTGTGGTAGAGGAGAACATAGAACACAGTCCCCTCTGGGTCTCTTAGCTAGGATAAAGGTAGCTTATACTTCAGAGCCTTGATTGTACCTTTAAAGTATGGCTGAGGTTTCCAAATCTTCCCTTTATTTGGAGGATGAAGAGGAGGGGTGACAGTAAATAGAAGAAAGGAAAAGAAGAGTAATCACTCAGGAGAGGAAATCTGGGGATGGAAACTGTGGCTGAATAAAAAACTGGGGTGGTTGTGCCAGACCAGGTAGGGCACTGATGGGTCAAAATCCATGGTCAAGGTACCTACCACAGGCAGAAAACCTGTCCCACCACTCACATCTTATCATCAACCTGAGGCAAAGTTCTAACTCTCTAGAAGCAGTGACTAATTCACTTCTACTATCCAAGCCCCCTCCTCCCAGGTATTGCTTGTCCTTAGTAATCAAATCCTTTTATCTTTTCCAATTTAGGATTTCTAAAGGTTGGATAAAGTAGATTTACATTAGGAAATGTTTTAATTAAATGAAGCTGTAACTCCCTTACAACAATCAAGAAGCTTCAGTGTTTATTGATAGTGTGAACACCAAGAAAAAAAAATAATCTGAAAAGAACCAAACTTATATGTGCTTCTCAAAATCTAGGAAATAAAAATAAAAGACAGAGCAGATACAAGGGTAAATATGTTATTTTGTGGGCAATGACTCAATCTATGGTATTTGAAGATTTACTGACATTAGCTTAAATATCTATCTTTACAAAGATCTGAGGACAAGGTCTGTTTTATCTGACTCTTGATAATCAGCTCTCATGTAAAGGAATGTACAGGAAGAATCTTATGTGACATTCTTAACATTGTTGACAATATAGTGGAGAAACTGGAAGACATGTCTGACGTTGATATCTTGAAACTGGTTTCTTCTAGAAAAGAAGGTATTATTTGATAGAAAGTGTTATCATTTCAGGGATAAGAAATGAAAGCAAAAAGCAGTTATTCAGCATATACTATGTATAAGCAAAGTTCCAAGTATTGGTATTAGAAATTAAAGGAAATTAGAAATTGTTGTTCTTTGTTCTTCAATCATTTTTTAAATCAAATGCTTTATTAACTTCTACTTTACATCATTCATTATCCCAAGATTATGTGTTACAAATTTTTCCCCTACCCACCACCTCAAAATAGCAATCCCACTGGATATCCCCTCCTCCAATCTACTCTATCCCATAACTCCTCTGACTTTCCAGTAGGGTATGGTGGATCTCTTAACCCCAGTGCCTGTATATCTTATTTCCCAGGTAAATGTAATATAATATTAATAATAGTACACATGCATGTATATATATATATATATATATATTTTTTTTTTTTTTTAAACATTTGATTTTAAAACTTTGAATTCCAGATTCATTCCCTTCCTCCCTTGTCACCCACCCTTACTGGGAAGATAAGTAATTCAATATAGTTTGTACAAGTGTAGCTATGCAAAGACATTTCTATAGTGGATATATTGTAAAAGACTGACTATATTTCTCTCCCTCCTCTCCCATCTCCCACTTGTTCTATTCTCTACTTTGATCCTATTCCTTTTAAAAAGTGGGTGCTTCCAACTTCCCTTCCCCCCAGCCTCACCTCCTCTCCATCATTCCCCCTCTCATCCCTTTCCCCCCTATTCTCCTGTAGAGTGAGATACCCTATCTAGTGTGCATATCATTCCTTTCCTAAGCCAGATTCAATGAGAATATGGTTGACCCATTTCCTTTTGGCCTCCTGTTCTTCCCCTCCATTGTAACCATTATCCTTGCCTCTTCTATATGAGATAGATTACCCCATTCTGTTTCTCCCCATTTCCTCTCATTATATTCCTCTCTCACCTCTTAATTTCACCTTTTAAGTATTATCCCTTCTTATTAAATTGTTCCTGTACACATACATATTCACATATGTATTGATGTACCTATATACCCTCCTATATAGACATATACATATGTGTATATATATATATACACATATATAAATATACACACACACATATATACACATATACATACATACACACACAAATATATATATATTTCTATCCCCTTCCACTATTCTCATGCTGAGAAAAGTTTCAAAAGTTACAATTATTGTTTTTCGATGTAGGGATGTAAATAGCTCAGCTTTGAAACATTCCTCATGATTTATTTTCCTTGTTTACCTTTGCATGCTTCTCTTGCTTATTGTATCTGAATGTCAAATTTTCTATTAAATTCTGTTTTTTTCATCAAAAATGCTTGAAAGTCCTCTATTCCACTGAATGACCATATTTTCCCCTGAAACATGATACTCAGTTTTGCTGGGTGGGTGATTCTTGGTTTTCATCACAGCTCCTTTGACCTCTATTACAAGCCCTTTGATCCCTCAGTGTAGAAGCTGCCAGATCCTGTGTTATGCTGATTATGTTTCCACAATATTCAGATTGTTTCTTCCTGGCTGCTTGTAATATTTTCTCCTTGATCTGGGAATTCCAGAACTTGGCTATAATATTCCTAGGAGTTTTCTTTTTGGGATCTTTTTTTAGAAAATGATTCTTTCAAACTCTATTTTGCCCTCTGATTCTAAAAGATGAGGGCAGTTTTCCTTGAGAATTTCTTGAAGGATGATTTCCAGGTTCTTTGTTTGATCATAGCTCTGAGGTAGTGCAATAATTTTTAAATTATCTCTCCTGAATATATTTTCAAGGTCAGTGGTTTTCCCAATGAGATATTTCATATTGCCTTCTATTTTTTTTCATTTGTTTGGATATGTTTAATAGTATCTTGATTTCTCATAAAGTCCCTAGCTTCCATTTGCTCCAATCTAATTCTGAAGGAATGAATCTCCTCAGTGAGCTTTTGAGATTCTTTTTCCATCTGGCAAATTTGGCTTTTTAAGGCATTCTTCTCCTTATTGCCCTTTTGAGCCTCCTTTGCCATTTGAGTTAGTCTATTTTTTTTAATAAGCAATTGGGGTTAAGTAACTTGCTCAAGGTTACATGGCTAGTCATTATTTATGTGTGGGTGCTCATTTTCTGAGGCCGGATTTGATCTCAGGTCATCCCAACTCCGAGGCCAGCGCTCTTACTCACTGCTCCACCTAGCCGCCCCTTTAGGGCAATTGGGGTTAAGTAACTTGCCCAAGGTTCACAGCTAGGTTTTTGTTTGTGTGAATTAAGTGTCTGAGGCCGGCTCCGAACTCAGGTCCTTCTGACTCCAGGACTGACGCTCTACTCACTGCGCCACCTAGCCGCCCCGAGTTAGTCTATTTTTAAGGTGTTATTTTCCTCAGTCAGGCTGTTGACCCTCATTACATACTTTTCCTGCATCCTTCTCATTTCTCTTCCCAGTTTTTCCTGTACTTCTCTTATTTGTTTTTTCAAATCCTTCTTAAGGTCCTCTATGGCCTGTAACTTGCTCATATTTTCATTTTGGGCTTTTGGTGCAGGGTTTCTGACCTCCCAGCCCTCCTCCTGTTCCATGCTTAGATCCTCTTTGCCCCCCAAATAGGAGTCTAATGTTGCATTTTTCTGTTTATTTTGTTTCCTTTGCCTAGGTATGTTGCCACTTAATTACTTGACTTTTGGGCTTGTTGCAGCAGTAGGGCTCTGCCACCAGATGGGAACTTCCGTCCCAAATGTTGGTGTCTTCACAACTGCCCGAGTTATCAGTTGGGTGCCCTCTCTGAAGCCTCCCCATCCGCTGGCAAGCTGGATACCCACCCCAGACCCTCCCCCAGATTGCAATCCACATCCAGGGAGGTTAAAGCAAGAGCAATTACCCCCCAAGACTGATCACTGGATCTCCCTACAGTTCACAGACCAGGAGCTGAAGATGCCCCTGAAGCTGCAAGATGGCCTGTGTGCTGTATCTCCTCAGTTGCTTTTCGCCTCCAGGGGAAGAAGCAGACTTGTTCCCCAAATACTGGTTCCAAAGTCCAAAGGGCACTAACCTCTCATTTTGTCCTAGGTATTTCTGTGTTGATAATTCTGGAATCCCCACAGCTACTGCTGTTCTGGGGACCCTCCAGCTGGCTGCTGGCCACACTGCCATGGGGCTAAAACCAGGATTCAGGTGGTCCTGGGTTCGGCTCCCAGAGTGCTGTGCTGTGCTGTGCTGGTGGCTCCCAGAGCAAGGCCCTGGCTGCTCCCTGCAGAGCTGCTGGGCTGTCCTCAGCCGGAGGTTAGCTTCTCTGTGTAGTTTGGTGGGTGCTGGAACTCCAGAAATTGTTCAGAGTCTACCTTTTAAATGGTTTTGAAGTGGCCTGAACGAGAGCGCCTTGGATGTGCTGTTTCTACTCAGCCATCTTGGCTCTGCCCCCCCAGTTTACAATGTTCTTTGAAGCTCTGCTTATATCTCTTTGATATTATTATCTTCATCTGATACTAACTGTCTGTCACCAACATAGTTTTATGTGGTCAGATTCTTTGTTTTTGTTGTTTGGTAATTTCTGCAGTCTATTTCTTGCCTTTGCAATTTGCATTTAAGTTGGACTCTGATGCTGGAGTGAGGGCAGGGGGCAGAGTCATAACCTTTAGACTTTTTTTTGCACTGTTGTTTTCACAGCTAGTTCTGGAAATTTATAATTTTTGGTGCTTCCAAAGTGATGTGACCTGGGAGAAGTGTGGTCAGTGCTCTCCTTGTTCTCTCTCTGATCCTTCATTATCCAGGAAGAGATCCTGATCCCTTTGCTAGATTTTGCTAGCAAAACTCTTCCTCAGGATCCCTCCTCCCTTGTGACTGAAGTGTTCCTCTCCCTTTAACTGTGATTTGAAAGTGTGGTATTTGCAGTGGAGTAGCTAAATGTTCAATCCCCAGTAAGATTTTTCTTACCAGTTGTCCCACCCACTTAACTGTCTCTGGCTTGAGGACTTCTAAAGTTGCTATTGATATTGCTGCTGTCTTTTCAGCCCACAGCTATTGCTCTAGCCTCATAGGTTCAGAGCTAGCTTCCATACCAGTGTCACAGATCTCTTCTTCTTATATTCTAAGATGTATTAGACTGGAAAAAAAAACTGATTGCAACCTTTTGTTGCCTCTGCTGTTCCAGAATTTGATTTGAGAAATTATTTTAAACTTGTTTGTTTGTTTGTTTGTTTGTTTCAGGGGCAGGGGTAATGTTGAAAGAGCTTGGTCATAGAATTTGCTCTACTTTGCCTCCTTAGAGCTTGGAAACAGTATTCTTGACTGTGTTCTTCAGAGGATTTTACTCTTCTCTTTGCGTATTCTGTGCTTTGAACAAACTGGTATTATTCACAATTTCCAAAACTTCCTGTAAACTGGCCTGTCTTGATACCATTCTTCATAGCAGTATCTCCATGCCGAGAACATTTCTTTCTTCTCCCTCTGTTGAAAAAGAAAATATTCCTCAGTAGCACCCTTTTCATTTTGTCCTCTCCTTCCACCTGATGTGTGGAACACATGGGAAAAATCAATAGGAAGGAACAGGAGAGAGGTGACTGGGAATACAAGTCTAGAAGGCAGAAGGTCTATAGTGGAAAATTGGTGTGAATTCTTGCTGTGACCAGCTGCTGATTCCTATTCTGCAATGTGGTGAGAATCAGATGGTGAATTCTGAAAGTAATAGTACAACTAAGAAGAGGAAAACCATTGGCTTTCCAGTTTTATAGGTCATTTGATATACCATGTTCTCTGATATAAGTAGTATAATATCCATTAGCAAAATTTATAATCTGATCCAAACTCCAAGGTCAGGGTCGGCCAGGTCTTACCATAATCCATCCCTCAGTGTACATCTGGTCATAGTCTAGCTACATTCCCCAAGAATGGAGTTCCAAGCCAGGAGAGTCAAAGAGTAACAAGACTTTATTAAGCAGTTTCTCATGCAATTACATCGTAACTTCTACATGATCAGCTAAGAGTTCAGCATACATAATGTATAATTGTATAACCATCATAAACAACTATTTTGGGGAGTACAACATTGTCCTCCTTCCCATAGTCCTCTTATGTCACAGCTGTGTACCCTGTATCAGGCTCTGAGTACTGGGCAGGATGTTACAAACCTTCCTAAACCTCCTCAAACCTCTCTGGAATCTCAAGGCTTCTCTCCTTTGAAGACCCTATCTGTTGGCAACAAGTTAGAAGATCACGGACCTCCCTTCCTAGAGCAGAGCTGGCTCATGGGAATGTTTGATTTACTTCCACAGTGTTACTGTAGAGTCAGCATGCTCTAGGTCTCATGCCTTCAGGGGAACTGCACATATACCCCCAACAATAATCCTTTATCTAATGACTGCTTTTATAGGATGCAAGATTTGAATTGTCATTTTGGAACTGGTGTATTATTAAACATTTGTAGAAGAATGGGTTATAGGAAACTAAAATTCACATTTTGCTTTCCCTAGAATTCTGAGATCCAAAGCAGCTAGATTGCTTACTTATTTTAATTGCTAGGTCCTGAGAGAGCCTTTGGGAGCATAGCTTGGTAGTAGAGATTTTATTAATACACTCTTTTATTACTTCTTACCATGTTGATCCCATGCTGATTGAAGTACTTTATGCAGTATCCAAGCAGGCCTGTCTGCCACTAAGGAATCACCTCCAATGATACTAAAGTCACATGACTAGGTCTCTATGAAATAGAGCAAGTTCATGGAAGAGACACAATTTTTCTAAGTAGAGGCATAAGAGCCCAATTTTTATTGGCAGAATCTATAAAAAAATATACAACACCCCCCCTTCCTGCTCCATGAAGTAAGTTTCCTTTTCCATAAAGAGAATTGAGTTGGTGGAGGAACTTTCATTTTGTGTAAGAAGTCTTTATTCAATATTTTCATCCAATAGAGTAGATACATATAAATAACCCTAAAGATGAGCTTGAGTTTGGGACCATGATCTGAATCATCCCCATAGAATAGGATGAGGTGATTAGTTGCCATTCTCAAGACCAACTCTGGGCGTTTTCATTGATTCTCCTTTATGGCTGGAACTTTCTCCTTCCTCATTCTGTCTTTTAGCTTCTCTGGCTCACTTTGCTATTATTGTTGTTCAGTTATTCTGTCATGTCTGTCCCTTTGTGACCCTGTATGGGTTTTCTGGGCAAAAGCAATGGAGTGGTTTTCCAGTTCCTTCTCTAGTGGATTAAGGCAAACAAATTAGGTGACTTGTACAAGGTTACCCAGTCAGTGAGTGTATGAGGCTGGATCTGAACTCAAGTCTTTCTGAATCTAAGTCAAGTGCTCTATCCACTGAGTGATTCAAAAATCTCCTCAAATACCACCTTCTACAAAAAAGTATTTTCTGATACCCCTTAATTCTAGTATTTTTCCTCTGGGATGCCCTTCAATTTATCTTGTATATATCTTGTGGTTTTTTAGTAGCTATTTTTATTTTGTCTTCTTCATTAAAATGTGGCCTACTTGAGAATTAGAAGTTTTATCTTTTTTTTTTTTTTTTGTATTCCCAATTCTTAGAACAGTGCCTGATATTTGGCAAGTGCTTAATAAAATGTTCTGATTGACTAAGGCATAGTACTAGGAACAATCATGTCACCTAGTAGGCAAACATATTTTAATGTCTAACTCAAATATTCCTTCCTCTGGAAAGTTTCCCTTGATCTCTCCTAACCCTCCAAGCCATAAGTTATCTTTTCTTCTTTGAGTCAAAATATTCCAGAAATCTAAGTAACTCAAAAATCATGTTGCCCAATTTACATGTGAGCAATAATCCCTTCTACAATATAATCATTGTAGCCTCTGATAGTGCTGAGGAAATCTTACATCCTGAGGCAAACCAAGATATATTTTGCACAGTCATAGGAAAGAATTGCTTGAAGTTATTTCCATGTACACTTTCAATTCATTGATATATACATGGGTATTAGTAGTTAATAGTAATTTTCTTTATTCTTCTCTATTTCTTTACTTGCCCCCTTTTCATTTTTACCTTTAATAATTTCATTTTTCTTCCTTCTCTAAAAGAAATAAATTGCTGATTTTTATCTTTTCTAAAAACTTGATGTTTGTAAAGTTAGTCTATTTTCTCTTTTGTTTCTGCTTTTCAAAAAATACATGCTCATTTTGTGTTGATTAATTTGTTTATTTTATATTTTTCTTAGACTATCATTTAGTTTATTATTTTTTTATTTTTTAGTTTACATCATTCATTTTCACGAGAGTTAGAGTTACAAATTTTCTCACCATTTTTCCCTTACCCACGACGCCAAAACAGCAGTCCCACTGAATATTACCTTTCCCAATCTGCTCTCTCCCATATCTTCCCCCATTCCCCCTCCAACTTTCCAGTAGGGCATGGTGGATCTCTATGCCCCAGTGCCTATATACCTTATTTCCCAGTTACATGTAATATACTAATACTAATATTAATAATAATAATTTGTAAACATTTGATTTTAAACCTCTGAATTCCAGATTCTTTCCATATCTCTCTCATCATCCACCCTTACTGGGAAGATAAGGAATTCAATACAGGTTGTATACATGTAGCTATGCAAAACATTTCCATAGTGGATATCTTGTGAAAGGCTGAATATATGTCCCTCCATCCCATCCCACCCCCATTTGTTCTATTCTCTACTTTGATTCTGTCCCTTTTCAAAAGTGGGTGTTTCTAACTCCCCCCCACCAAGCCTGCCCTCCCTTCCATCAGTCCCCCCCTCTCATCCCCTTCCTTCCTACTCTCCTATATGTAAACTCTCCTACTGAGAATGAGTTCGACTGATTCCTTTTTGCCTTCCTTTCCTTCCCCTCTGTTGTAAGGGTTTTCTATTGCCTCTTCTATATGAGATATTTTACCACATTCTATCTCAACCCATCTCCTCTCATTATATTCCTCTCTCACCTCTTAATTTCACCTTTTAAGTATCATCCCTTCCAATTCAACTGGTCCTGTAACCTCTGTCTATGTATACTTGCACAGATATATACACATACTCACATATATATTCATACACCCATATACCATCCTATATAAACATATAAACATATATATATATATATATATATATATATATATATATATTCCCTTCAACTATTATCATACTGAGAAGAGTTTCATAAGTTACAATCATAATTTTTCCATGTAGGATTGTAAGTAGTTCAACTTTGATAAGTTCCTTATGATTTCTTTTCCCTATTTACCTTCTCAAGCTTCTCCTACTTCTTGTATCTGAATGTCAGATTTTCTATTTAACTCTGATTTTTTCATCAAGAATGCTTGAAAGTCCTCTATTCCATTGAATGGCCATATTTTCCCCTGAAACATGATACTCAGTTTTGCTGGGTAGGTGGTTCATGGTTTTAATCCCAGCTCCTTTGACCTCCAGGCCAGCCCATTCAATCCCTCAGTGTAGCAGCCGCCAGATCCTGTGTTATCCTGACTGTTTCCACCACATTCAAATTGTTTCTTCCTGGATGCTTGTAATATTTTCTCTATCTGGGAACTCTGGAACTTGGCTATAATATTCCTAGGAGTTTTCCTTCTGGGATCTTTTTCAGGAGGTGATTGGTGCATTCTTTCAACCTCTATTTTGCCCTCTGATTCTAAAATGCCAGGGAATTTTTCCTTGAGAATTTCTTGGAGGATGATTTATAGGTTCTTTTTCATTATGTCTTTCAGATAGTCCAATAATTTTTAAAATTTCTCTCCTGGATCTATTTTCCAGGTCAGTGGTTTTCCCAATGAGATAATTTGCATTGCCTTCTATATTTTTCATGTGTTTGGATCTGTTTAATAGTATCTTGTTTTCTCATAAAGTCACTAGCTTTCATTTGATCCAATCTAATTCTAAAGGGATGATTCTTTTCTGTAAGCTTTTGAGATCCTTTTTCCTTATGGCAAATTTGGCTTTTTAAGGCATTCAGCTTGTTTGCTCATGTTGCCACTCAATTACTTGACTTTTGAGCTTTTTGCCACAGTAGAAGTCTGCTACCAGATAGGGGAGCTTTGGCCCAATCTGTGGAGTTTTCTCAGATGCTAGAACTAATACTTGTGTGCACTCTCTGAAGCCTCCACATGCTCTGGCAAACTGGTGATGTACCCTAGGACCTCCACTCTAGACCACAGTCCAGATCCAAGCAGGTTAATGCAAGAATGATTACCTCTCAGACTGGATCTTGGTCCCTCTACAATCTGCAGACCAGGAACTCTGATTCAGCCATGTGGCAGCATCTGCATGGCTGCAGCCCCTTATCTGCTTCTCCCTCTAGGGGGTAAAGGCCTGACCACACTCCCAAACTCCTTGTTCATGAAGTCCACATTGCACTGACCTCTCACTTGGTCCTTAGCATCTATGGGTTGATAATTCTGCAGACTGCCACAGCCACTGGTGACCTTAAGTCTCTCCAGCCAGGGACTGGTTGTGGCTGCCTTGAGGCTAAAACCTCTGGCTCATGTGGGTTTGGCCTCGGCTCCCAGAGTAATGTGCTGGCCACATTCTCCTGGCTTGCCAGGCTGTCCTCAGCAGAAGATTAGCTTCTCTGTGTCATTTTGTGGGTTCCTTAGCTCCAAAGGTTGTTCAGAATAACTTTTTATGTGAATTGGAGGAGGTGGAAGCAGGAGCCACACAGAAGTCCTGTTTCTACTCTGCCATCTTGATTCCACCCCCGTTTGACTCCATTTAGATCAATATTTTAGTCTCTATATAAGTGCATATGGTTTAATAATATTCACCTTTCTGATTATAAGTTTAACATATTATGATCTATAAATGATTCACTTAATATCTCTGCATTTATTTATGTGACCATTCTGTCCCTGAACATGATCACTTTATGCAAATATTTTGTGTGATGCTGAAAAATAAGCATATTCCTTATTACTTCCATTGATAATTGCAAAATATCTATTGTATCTACTTTTCCTCTTGTTCTGCTTAAGTCTATCCCAGTTTTTCCAGAAAGATTTCACTTACAACTAGATAGAACAGTAATACATAGGACAATGAGGCTTTACTACAATGCATGTTAATACAAAGGAAGGTTTAATTTCTCAACTGAGACATCCAGATACAGGAAGCATGGTAGAAATGGGACAAGGGAGGGTAGGATTTAAAACAGTTGCTAGAGGGTATGGGCAGAATAAAATTGCTGTCAACAGTGAAAGAAGGGAGAAAGGGGAAAGAAAAGGAAGAGGAGAAGGAGATTTAATAGGCATTTAATAGACATAATAGATTTTCAGAAAATTATTTTATTCTAGCTGTTGATATCTGATTGATATTTTTCATTATATAGGATACATTTTTCTAATAGTAAATAGATCTAGTAGATTTTCTAACAGATCCTTGTTCAACCATACTATTGTCATCGATTATATTATGTTTGTTGCTCCCCCTTTTTGGATTCACCTCAGGTGTAATAAACGTTATAATATCTCTAACTTTGTGTAAATCTTTTATTTTAATTGCTTCTTGTATACATGAATTTGCTAGATTTTTCTTCTAAAACTATTCTTTTATGCTCTTCTATTTTGTGGGTGAAGTTATACCATTCACAACTGTTAGGAAATCATATCTGTTTTAACAAAGACCTTATTTTCCAGTTACCAGCATAGCAGGAATAATTGATATCCAAACAAACAATACACTATACAGAGGGAAAAAAGAATAGTCACTTGGCAGGAAAAAAAATTACCTTATTAAGGAGTAAGTTGATTAGAGAGGTAGTTGACATTAAAAATAAATTTCTTTTGTTTCATAATTTTGCCCAAGATCAGTCATAATACTTATAATAATTTTTAAATATATATTCTTCCTAAAATGTGGATATTGAGCCTAACTGCATGAGACGCATGGAATGACTGAAGAAACTCATCCAAATGACCTCACCCTGTCCAGTAGCCATCTGGATGAGACATTAACATGCCTGATGTAAACCTTGGTAAAAAACAAAATTATAGGTCTATTTCAATTCAATAGGGAAAATTCAGAGCCCAAAATAGAATTATCTCAATCCCTGCCAGAGATCGAGACTATTCAGGTAGGGCACCCGAAAGTTTTCCGCTCAGATTCCTGGAAGAGTGGTTTTAATAATTCAAAAGGTATTTGTGAGATTGTTGAAAAATGGACGTGGTCAAAAAGACATAGTGTCTTCGTATAGCTATTTTATCTCTGGTTCCCTACTCAATGAGAATGGGATTATTTATCAAGCATCAAGGGATCACATGTCTCACAGATGGCGAATTATGAATGTATTGAGATCCTACTTTACATAGCTATGTTTCTGCCAAATCTATTATTTTCCAATGTGTATAAACTTTTATTTTCTGAATCTATGTTTGGTTTGGTGCCATTTCCTACTTTAAAATGCCATAACTGTACTGTGGTTATTTTCAGTCTGTTTTACAGTTTCCTTTGTGGTTAAAAATATTCTGCTTTCTGTCAATCACTGAATGACCCTCAAAGGAGAAAGAAGGAAGAAAGGGGAAAGAAAGGGAAGTGGGAAAGGAGATTTAATAGTCAATATTTTCTCTCTCAATAATTCTTACTTTCTCTGTGCTTTGCATTCCTCCTGTTCCCTGCTCACCTCCCTCACCTCCCACACAACAAGTTTAGCTCCCCTGCTACCATTACCCTTACTCTTCTATGCCTCATTCCTTCTGGCTATTTGGAAGGAGGAAAACATCTGGAAGATAAAGATAAAACCACTTTTAAAAATAACCAAATTCCATTCTGTGATTAGAGAACATTTCTAGCTGCTTTAGAGTTTCATATTGTAGCCTATAATAGCCCAGCAGTGACAGACTTCATCCTCTTGGTTGTCTTTGTGCAGCTATGGAGCAGACAACTTTTATTTCGTGTATCATTTCTTGCCTGCTGCAATGACTCTATACTGTTAGTCTGTGTCATTACCCAAAAGATAAATAGGACTGCTTTAACTATTGTCCATATCTGAGCCATCTAGATAGGGGAAGGAAGAGGTGCATGTGTATTCATTGTTGGGGGGAGGGGAGGTGGACTCTGGGTCCTTATCATGGCTGTTAGTGAAATGTAGTGCTTTTAATTACACCCTTGGAAGTTAGTCTTGCAAATGGAGGAATACTTGCTCTGTTAAATTAAAAAAAATACATTAGTCAAAATACTAAACATCAAAATTTCTTTCATTGTCTACATCGATAGTGTTGGAGCTTTGTCATGAAAATGAAGCCTGGCACTTGTTCTTGAAAAAAATATAAGACTTATAAGTAACTTTATAGGGGGTAATATAGTTAAGTAAATAGAGGGCCAACTTTTGAGTTAGAAAAACCTGGGTTCAAATCTGGCCTCTAATACTTACTGTCTATATGATGTTAGCCACAACATTTACCTCTCATTACCTACAGTCTGTCCAAGACTGTTAGAGAACATGTGTTCTTAAGCTGGGATCCACAGAATCCTTGCATAGATAGATTTCACTAACATCTAACTGAAATTCAATATTTCCTTTCATTATGATTTTTAAAGAAATACTTTTTTTTTTTTAAAGCAATTGGGGTTAAGTAACTTGCTCAAGGTTACATGGCTAGTCATTATTTATGCGTGGGTGCTCATTTTCTGAGGCTGGATCTGATCTCGGGTCATCCAAACTCCGAGGCCGACGCTCTTACTCACTGCGCCACCTAGCCGCCCCTTTAGGGCAATTGGGGTTAAGTAACTTGCCCAAGGTTACACGGCTAGGTTTTTGTTTGTATGGATTAAGTGTCGGAGGCCGGCTCCGAACTCAGGTCCTTCTGATTCCAGGGCCGGCGCTCTATTCACTGCGCCACCTAGCCGCCCCTTAAAGAAATACTTTTAGTAAAAGTCAGTAACTTTCACTCTTTCACTGGATTGCTTAACAGGACCCTCCCCCCTTCCTCTGTCTCTCTCTCTTTCACTCTGTTTAAAAAAGTATAAAGAAATTTTTCCCATCAGGAGTTCCTCATACTCATAGCATATTTCTAGACCCCCATTTATGGGGGTCCCCACCCTATCACCAATTTTAAGATATAAATTTAGGCATGAAGAATTTGGAAAATGTTTTCTTGGTTAGAGGTCACTTGGGAAGCATTAACAGTAAGAGAAAATTAAATGAAGTGAACTTCCTTCTCTAATACACTTTTCTTTTTCTACATTTTAATGATATTGAGAAAACACTTTATGACTTATTCTAATTTTCTCTTCAAGAATATTCACATTATATTCTCATCTCCTCAGTTATTTCTTAATGGTTATTAATCAGCAAAAGGAAATTCAATCCCAAAGATGTCAAAGGAGACTGGGGAAACAGGGAGAATAAATGACAGATTTGTCAGTGGAAGTCACAAAAAGGATACTAGCTCTCCATGTGTATTTAGCAGGTCAAATAATAGCTGAATGGCACAACCAATTCAGTAATAACAGTCTGATTGTTTATTATTGAACAGTCTTGACTACTGAAGTGATTCAGGTGAAGAATATCTCCTATCATACAGCATGTTGTTTTGCCTAGAGTCAGCCTGGGAAAACAATAAATTCCCTAGAGAACATCAAGTTCCCATTGCTGATTCATTTCCTCCTATAAATCACTGAAATAACTAGCACAGAGATATTCCCATAATATAAATACAATAATGAAGAGCAGGTGTTACTCATGGATGCCCTGAACAATATGGTACTATGTAGTATCTCTCTTTCCAGTCAAAACTACTGCCTGTCAAATAATAGAAAGTCAACAGATAGTTATTCAGAAAGTTAAGTCATTTGACAAAGAAAACACTGAAATATTGAGCCTTTCAGTGTGATGAATTTTGCTTTAAATTTGAGGCAGGTCCAAAATTAAAATAAATATGTTATTAACTCCATTAAAACATATATTTTAAGTTTGGGGTGGATTTTTTTATTTGTTTACATTGATCTACCATCTCTTTTCTTTCAAAACAAATCTAGTGAATTGGTCTGGCTATAACTTTCCTTGTAATTAAGTGGGAAAGACTATAGGTATGGGGTATTGACCATACTGTCAAACATGTTCATGTGTACGATATTTTGGTTTAACCTTTCCTCTCCCTCCTTTCATTTATTATTCTTTGTTTGAGAGATAGTTCACTGGGTAGGAGTAGAGGAAGGGGTTTCTTTGGAAATTAAGCTAATTTTTTTTAATAAATGGTATCAATAAAATAATTTAAAAGAAAAAAATCTTCATAAAATGAAGAAGACAATCAAAGATAGTATTGGATGGAAATTAGTAGTTGAAAGAAAAAAGATCAGTTTCTTTATTGTTGTTCTTATTGTTAATTCTTAGTCATCTTTTTTTTTTCCAAATGCTTTACTAACTTCTGGTTTACATCATTCATTTCCATCAGATTTTGAATTACAATTTTTCCCCATTTTTCCCCTACCCACCACTCCAGAATAACAGACATACAAGATATCCTGTCAACCAATCTGCTCTCTCCCATCTCTTCTCCTATGCCCTCTTCAGCTTTTCCAGTAGGGCAAGGTGAATCCCCGAGCCCCATTCCCTACACATCTTATCTCCCAATTATAAGCAAAATAGTTTTAATCATAGTTTTTATATATATTTTTAAAGAATTTGATTTTAAAAGGAAGATAAGCAACTCAGTATATGCTGTACATGTGTAGCTATGCGAAACATTACCATAGTAGATATATTGTAAAAGACTGACAATATTTCCCTCCCTCCCATCCGACCTTCCACCTGGTCCACTCCCTACCTTGATACTCTCCCTCTGCAAAAGTGGGTGCTTCCAAGTTCCCTCCCCCCCAGCCCACCCTCCCCTTCACCACCTTCCCCCATCCCCTCCCCCCCATGCTCCTGAAGGGTGGGACACCCTATTTAGTATGCATGTCATTCTCTCCCTGGTCCAAATTTAATGAGAATAAGGTTTTGCCTTTTTGCCTTTCTGTTCCTTCCCTCCCCTGCAGCCACCTTCCCCTGCCTCCTCTACACAAGACAGTTCACGCCATTGTGTCTCCACATCCCCCCTCACGACATTACTCTCTCGCCTCTTAACCTCACCTTTTAAGTATCATCCCTTCCTATTGAATTAAACCTGTGCCCTCTATTTATACCTGAAAACATATATACACACATTCACATATGTATTCATATGCCCATATACCCTTCTTCAACTATTTTCATACTGAGAAAAGTTTCATCAGTTATAGTTATTGTTTTTCCCTATAGGAATGTAAATAGTTCAACTTTGATAAGTTCCTTTTGATTCTCTTGCTTCTTGTGTCTGAATGTCAGATTTTCTATTCAATTCTGTATTTTTTCTCAAGAATGCTTGAAAGTCTTCTATTCCACTAAATGATGAAAATTTCCCCTGAAACATAATACACAGTATTGCTGGGTAGGTGATTCTTGGCTTTAATCTCAGCTCTTTTGACCTCTGGAATGTCATATTCCATGCCCTTCTATCCCTCAGTGTAGAAGCTGCCAGATCCTGTGTTATCCTGATTGTATTTCCACTATACTGAACTTGTTTCTTCCTGGCAGCTTGTAATATTCTTTCCTTGATCTGGGAATTCTGGAACCTGACTATAATATTCCTAGGAGTTTTCTTTTTGGGATCTTTTCCAGGAGGTGATCTGTGGATTCTTTCAACTTCTCTTTTGCACTCTGGTTCTAAAACATCAGGATAATTTTACTCGAGAATTTCTTGTAGGATGGTTTCTAGGTTCTTTCTTTGATCATGGTTTTCAGGTAGTCCAATAATTTTTAGATTGTCTCTCCTGGATCTATTTTCCAGGGAAGTGGTTTTTCCCATTAGATATTTCACATTGCCTTCTATTCTTTCAATTGCTTGGATCTGCTTAATAGCATTTTGATTTCTCATAAAGTCACTAGCTTCCATTTGCTCCAGTCTAATTCTGAAGGAATAATTCTCCTCAGTAAACTTTTGAGATTCTTTTTCCATATGGCAAAGTCGGCTTTTTAAGGCACTCTTCTTGTCATTGCCTTTTTCAGCCTCTTTTGGCCATTTGAGTTAGTCTGTTTTTAAGGTGTTATTTTCCTCAGTCATGTTGTTGACTCTCATTTCATACTTTTCTTGCATCTTTCTCATTTCTCTTCCCAATTATTCCCCCACTTCTCTTATCTTCTTCTTAAGGTCCTCTATGGCCTGTAGCCAGCTAGTATTTTCATTTGGAGCTTTTGGTGCAGGGTTCTGATGTCACAGTCCTCCTCCTGTTCCATGCTTTGATCCTCTTTGCCCCCAAAATTGGAGTCTAATGATGCATTTTTTTCTGTTCATTTTGTTTCCTTTGCCTAGGCATGTTGCCACTCTACTGTTAAGTTTTGGACTTGTTGCCACAGTAGGACTTTGACACCAGCCACAGGAACTTTTGTCCCAAATGGTGTTTTCTCAACTTCTGGATGTTATTAGTTGGGTGGCCTCTGTGGAGCCTCCACACACTCTGGCAAGCTGGTCACACACCCCAAGACTTTCACCCCAGACTGCAATCCAAGTCCAGGAAGGGTAAAGCAAGAATGCTTACCCTCCAGACTGATTTCTGGATCCCCCTACAGTTCACAGGCCAAGAGCTGAAGCTGGAATGCAGCAATATGGCACAAGCTGGGTAAGCTCCTCACCAGCTTCTGGCACCCATGGGAAGAAGCTGACACATTACCCAACCAGTCCAAAGTCCATAGGGCACTGACCTCTCACTTTGTCCTAGGTATCTATGTGTTGATAATTCTGTAAACTCCACAGCTGCTGGTGTTCTCAGGTCCCTCCAGCCAGCTGCTGGTCTGGCCACCCTTGGGCTAAAACCATGACTCATGTGGGCCTGTGCTTGGCTCCCAGAGCACTGTGCTGTTGATTCCCAGCCAGCTGCACTGGCCACTGCCTGTTGGGTTGCCAGGCTGTCCTCAGCAGGAGGTTAGCTTCTCTGTGTTGTTCTGTGAGTTCTGGAGCTCCAGAGTTTGTTCAGAGTCCCCCTTTTACATAATTTCGAAGTGGTGTGGCTTGGAGCTCCAAGACAGGGCTGTTTCTACTCTGACATCTTGGCTCAACACCCCCACTCATTTTCTTTATAGATATCTAGGTATTCTTGGCTTTAATGTTAAATTACCATAGATATCTGCTGTTCTTCTGTAGATATTATAATTATAGGATATCTTATTCATAATGAATTTCTATAAATGAATGCATGAATTTTAAAAATAACAGATTTTTACAGTGTCATTACACAGTCAAATTACACAGTGCCCAGTCCTGGCTTAGAAGTGGAAAATAAAAGAGGGTGGAGCCAAGATGGCCGAGTAGAAACAGTGATTCCAAGCCACTCTGCCCCCAGATTTCCTCCAAACTATGTAAAAGGGGACTCTGAACAACTTCTGCAGCCCCAGAACTAACAGGATGACACAGAGAAGCTAACCTCCCTCTGAGGACAGCCCAAGAGCCCTGCAAGAAGGACCAGCTCAGAGGTCTGGGAGCAGGCAGCACACCACAGAGTGTGGAAAGCCAAGCACAGGTCCCGTCCACCTGAGTCACGGTTTCAGCCCCAGGATTTCAGCCCCAGATTCTATACTGAGGGATCAAAGGGCATGGAATACGATATTCCAGAGGGCAAAAGAGCTGGGAATGAACCCAAGGGTCACCTACCCAGCAAAACTGAGTATTTTGTTTCAGGGGAAAATATGGTCATTCAGTGGAATAGAGGACTTTCAAGCACTCTTGAGGAAAAAACCAGAATTGAGTAGAAAATCTGACATCCAGACGCAAGAAGCAATAGATGCCTGAGAAGATAATCAGGGAAAAGAAATCAAAAGGAACTTATCAAAGTTGAACTATTTACATTCCTATATGGAAAAACAATAACTGTGACTGAGGAAATCTTTCTCACTATGAAAATAATGGAAGAAGGGTGTATGGTCATATGAATACGTATGTGAATGTCTGTGTATATGGTTACAGTTATATATGGATAGAGGGCATAGGTTGAATTTGTTGGGTAGGGAGGATACTCAAGGGGTGAAGTTGTGAGGTGAGAGAGGACAGTGGCAGGAGGAGATGGGGAGAGACAGGGCAGGGTAAACTATCTTATGTAGAGGAAGCAGGGGGAAGTGGTTGCAGGGGAGGGGAAAAATAGGAAGGCAAAAAGGTGAAACCACATTCTCATTGAATTTGGTTCAGGGAGAGAATGACATACATAACAGGTGGAACATCTCAACCTACAGAAGAATGGGGGAAGGGGGATGAGGGGAGGGATGATGGATAGGAGGGCATCCTTGGGCGGAGGGGAGGTTGGAGATACTCACTATGGAAGAGGGACAGGATCAAGTGGGGAATGGGCCAGGTGGGGGGTGGGATGAGGGGTAGGGAATTATAAGCAGCCTTGTACAATATATCTACTATGATAATGTTTTGCATAGCTAGACGTGTACAGCATATACTGAATTACTTATCTCCCCAGAGGGAATGGGTGACAAGGGAGGAAGGAAATGGATCTGAAATTCAAGGTCTTAAGATTAAATGTTTCAAATATATAAAAAGACTATTATTAATACTCTTTTGCTTGTAATTGGGAGATAAGATGTGCAGGCATTGGGACACAAAGATTCACCTTCCTCTAATGGAGAGGTCGAAGGGGGTGTGGGAGAGGATATGGGAGAGAGCAGATTGGAGGAAGCAATGTCTTGCGGGACTGCTGTTCTGGGATGGTGGGTAGGGGAAAAACCGTGGGGGAAATGACTGTAACTCAAAATCTGGTGGAAATGAATGATGTAAAACAGAAGTTAATAAAGCATTTGTTTAAATAAAAAAAAGAGGAAAAAAAGAAGTGGAAAAAAAATCATGATATTTACTTGTTCTCAACTTGTTCACCTTTTGTCTCAATGTGTTTAAGTTAGAGAGATAGCAAAGAAAAGAAAATTAAGCAGAACAAATGAAAAGGCTGGGACCTTTAAAAGTTATCCAGTTGTTGTTGTTCCGTCATTTTCTGTTATGTTCAACTTTTTGTGACCCCATATAAGATGTTTTTGGCAAAGATGCTGGAGTCATTTGCCATTTCCTCCTTCATTTTATTTTCCAGATGAGGAAATTGAGGCAAACATGCTTAAGTGACTTGCCCAGGGTCACACAGCTAGTAAGTGTCTGAGGCCAGATTTGAATTCATGAAGATGAGTCTTCCTTTCTCCAGGCCCAACACTCTAGCCATTTACTATCTAGCTGCCTTAAAAGTTATTAACAGATCAGATAAATGTGCCAGGGGTATGCAGGGAATAGAAGAAGTAAGGCAAATAGTAGGACTGAGAAACTTAGGAGACTGTCTCAGCATAATTGATATTTATTTATCTGTTTGTATCTTTCTGGATGGAAAGAAGATAGTCAATGGCTCACATAACAACAAACTTTTGTGAACAGGGTGTTTGGGTTTATGGAAACCTTGGATATGTAACAGGGAAGGATATGGGATGAGTAGAAGCACCTTTCAAATCTAAAATACTTCACTATATCAAGTAAGGAGGTGAATTATAGTCTTCAGGTTATTAACCTTGTATCCTGTGTTAATCCAGTTTATTTGTTGGGTCCTTACTGCATGTACTTGTAACTAAGGAAGTGAACAAACAAAATATCAGTTATGCAAAGCATTTAGGAAGCAATAAGGAAAAAATGTAGCAAATGTATAGTTCTGAATTTCCACATTGGAAAAGGAAACACCACATGAGAAGCTAATCAATCCAGAATTTGGCATATGTTAAATGTTGGGTGAGAAGTGAGTTTGATCCTGTGAGTCTGTTTAAATACCTATATTTGAAACAATGTAAATAAACATCCATATATAAAATCTAGTAAAATATAAACTCCTTGAGGGCAAGAACTAGTACCTGTCCCCCCCCCCCCATTTCTGGTTTATATTCCCTGTTTTTTGGTCCCAATTTTTGAAATGAATATTTGCTGAATTCTTCCATTCAATGAACATCTTGAGGATTATTCCCTGATACTTCTCTATATTATCAAATATAAAGATTTGATTTCATTTTCCATTTTTATTAACGTGTTTGTCTAGAATATGTCAACTTTTAAACAGTAGATTTGACAATCCAGGATTTTCTTTGCTCCTTTTTGGTTTTGCCACTAATTTAGAACAAAGAAGAACTCTAATGAGAAAAGACAGAAGATCCTTTCATTACTCCACTCAGCAAATGTTGGTTAAGCACTTGTCATATGAAGAGATTTGTCACAGAGATAAGAAGCTCAGAACTGGAAGGGACCTTAGAGGCTATCTAATCCAATTTGTAACTTCCAAAAAACCCTCTCTAAAACACACTATGAAAAACAAAAATTCTAGAATTTGGTGGAAGCTCCCTTCTCCCCACTTCACCCTCAAAAGCTTTTCTGGCACTGGATCCCAGCCCAATTTAGATGGCTCCAGTTATTGGGGAGTTTGTCCTTATATCACATGTAAATGGACCTCTTTGCATCTCCCTTTCAATTAACTGAGCATTTATTAAGTACCTAATAGACAGGCTAAATGTAAACAGGGTGTTGCCTTGAAATCAGAAAGACCTTCGTTCAAATTTTGCTTCTAATAGTGCTGGCTATATGACCCTGAATCAATTATGTAACCTCTAGTTGCCCAAGCAATTTTCTAACACTATAAATTGCAAAACTCTTGGTAAATGAAAAGAAATAATATTTGTAAAGTGCTTAGCACAGTGTTTGGCACATAGTAGGTGCTAGATAAATGTTTACTGCTTTCCCATCTACAGTGATAGACAAAATTTCCCCATGATTTCCCCATGGCAGTGAAATTACAGATAAAAAAATCTCCTCGTTCCCCACCCCGACCCCACCAAAAAAAAAAATCCCAGTGACACTACTGTCTCCTTTGTATTCAAAGAAACTGCACTCCCCACAACAAAACAAAACACAAACCTCTCAAAGAACTTATATTCCACTTGAATGAGGAAAGGATTGGGGGAGGGGGAACCAGAAACAACACCTTTATAGATATGTTACCGTACAAAAAGGGATAATTTGGAGTCAAAGGTTTTGATTTCAAATTCCAGACACTACTCTGTGACATTGAGTATCACTCAAATTTTCAGCACCTCAGTTTCCTCTTCTATAAAACTAGCTCCTGAGGGCAGAGACAAGATTGCAGAGTATAAACAGGACATATGTGGGGCTCCTCCTCCCACCTGCCCCAATTTATGGATAAAAATGACTTTAAACAAACTTTGGAGCTACAGAACCCACAAAATGACACAGAGGAGCTAACCTCCTGCTGAAGACAGCCTGGCAGGCCAGCAGGAAGGGGCCAGCATAACACTCTGAGAGCTGAGTCCAGCCCCTTGTGAGCCAGAGGTTTTAATCTCAGGGTGGCCACAACCAGCCACCACTACAGGTACTTCAGATCACCAGCAGCTGTGGCAGTTTGCAGAATTATCAAGCCATAGATGCTAAGGACAAAGTGAGAGGTCAATGCAGTGTTGACTTTGGGACCTAAGAGTTTGGGAGTGTGGTCTGGCTTTTGCCCCTGAGCCATCCAGCCACTTCCAGGTTGGTGCTTCAGAACTCTGGGCCTGCTGGTTGTAGGGGGACCAAGCACCCAGTCTGAGGGGTAATCAATCTTTCTTTAACCTGCTGGGACCTGAAACATGGTCTGGGGTGGAGGTCCTGGGGTTCATGACCAATGTGTCAGAGCATGTGGAGGATTCAGAGAGGGCAGCCAACTAATAGCTCCAGCAGTTAAGAAAACCCAGTGATTTGGGACAAAGCTCCCCGCTATGGTAGAAGAGATCTACTCTGACAAAAAGCTCTAAAGTCAAGTAATTGAATGGCAACATGAGAAAGCAAAGGAAGCAAAGCAAGCAGAGCAATCTAACATTAAACTCCTATTTTGGGGACAAAAAGGATAGGGGCATGGAATAGGAGGAAGACAGTGAAATCAGAACTCCTGGATCACAGCTTCTCTCAAAAGAAAAAGCTGCTTACAGGCCATAGAGGAGCTTAAGAAGGATTTTGTAAACCAAATAAAATTAGTGGAGGAAAATTAGGAAGAGAAATGAGAATGAAGCAAAAAAAAAAAAATTGTGAAATGAGAGTCAACAACCTGACTGAAGAAAATAACACCTTAAAAACAGACTAATTCAAATGGCAAAAGAAGCTCAAAAAGGCAGTGAAGAGAAGAATGCCTCAAAAAGTCAAATTTGCTAAATAGAAAAGGAGTCTCAAAAGCTCACTGAAGAGAATAATTCCTTCAGAATTAGATTGGAGCAAATGGAGGCTAGGGACTTTATGAGAAATCAAAATACTATTAAATAGATCCAAACAAATGAATACATAGAAGGCAATGTGAAATATCTCATTGGAAAAACCACTAACCTGGAAAATAAAAGGAGAGATCATTTAAAATTAATTTAGAACCAGAGGGCAAAATAGAGGTTGAAAAAATCCACCAATCACCTCCTGAAAAATATCCCCAAAAGAAAATTCCTAGGAATATTATAGCCAGGTTCTGGAGTTCCTAGATCAAGGAGAAAATATTACAGACAGCCAGGAAGAAACAATTTGAATACTGTGGAAACACAACCAGGATAACATAGCATCTGGCACCTTCTACACTGAGGTATCTAAGGGCTTGGAATATGATATTCTATAGGGCAAAGGAGCTGGGGTTAAAACCATGAAACACCCACCCAGCAAAACTGAGTATCATGTTTCAGGGGAAAATATGGTCATTCAGTGGAATAGAGGATTTTCAAGCATTCTTGATGAAAAAAAACAGAGTCGAATAGAAAATTTGACATTCAGATACAATAAGCAAGAGAAGCATCAGAAGGTAAACAGGGTAATCATGAGGAATTTATCAAAGTGGAACTACTTACATTCCTACATGGAAAAATGATCATTGTAACTTATTAAAATTTTCTGAGTATGAGAATAGTTGTACATTTGAAGGGAATTGAAATGTATATATTTCTAAATAGGAGAGTATATGGGTGTAAGAATACATATGTGAATATATGTATATATGTGTATAGGTATACATAGAGGGTACAGGACCAATTGAATATGAAAGGATGATACTTAAAAGTGAAATTAAGAAGTGAGAGAGGAATATAATGAGAGGAGATGGGGAGATATAGAATGGGGTACGTTATCTCATATAGAAGAGGCAAGGAAAAAAACTATTAAAATGGAGGGGAAGAACAGTAAAGTAAAAGGGAATGAATGAACCTTATTATCATTGAATTGGGCTTAGGGAAGGAGTGACATCCACACAAATTAAGGTATCTCACCCT
Source organism: Gymnobelideus leadbeateri (assembly GCA_011680675.1). Taxonomy (NCBI): domain Eukaryota; kingdom Metazoa; phylum Chordata; class Mammalia; order Diprotodontia; family Petauridae; genus Gymnobelideus; species Gymnobelideus leadbeateri. The sequence goes on along the minus strand of WOXC01004220.1, from coordinate 27,167 downwards.
AGAAGAGTGTAGTGGGGAAGGGGATAAGAGGGAAGATTTATGGAAGAGAGGGAAGGCTAAGGGGGAGGGAAGTTGTAAACACTCACTTTTGAAAAGTGTCAGAATCAAAATAGAGAACAGAACTAGTGGGGGGGGGGTGGGATAGGATGGAGGGAAATATAGTCAGCCTTTCACAAGATATCCACTATGGAAATGTTTTGCCTAGCTACACATGTACAACCTATATTGAATAGTTTATCTTCCCAGTAAGGGTGGGTGAAGAGAAAGGTATAGAAAGAATTTGGTATTCAAAGGTTTAAAATTAAATGCTTAAATATATTATTATTATTTTACATGTAACTGGGAAATAAGATATATAGGCACTGGAGCATAGAAATCCACTGTGCCCTACTGGAAAGTTAAAGTAGGGAATGGGGGAAGATATGGGAGAAACCAGATTGGGGGAGGGGATATTCAGTGGGATCGCTCTTTTAAGGTGGTGGTTAAGTGAAAAATGGGGAGAAAATTTGTAACTCAAAATCTTGTGGAAATGACTGATATAAACTAATAAATAAAAGAAAATAATTGGTCATTAAAAATAATAAAATTAGCCCCTTCCTGCCTTTACAATCTTCTTTTATCTTACTCCCCAACAATTACTCTTCAATCCAGTGACACTGGTCTTCTGGCTATTTTGGAAAAAAAAATAGTTCATGTATTGTCTCTGAGTATTTTCTCTGGCCAGGCCCCATGCTAAGAGCACTCTCTGTCTCTTTCTGACTATCAACCTTCCCAGCTTCCTTTTCCTCAACTAAAATTCTGCCTTCTAAAGGAAACTTATCCTAACCCTTCATAATTCCACTGCCTCTGATTTTTAAATCATTTCCTATTTATCCTATATGTAACTTGTGTATATTTTTGTTTGCATGTTGTCTCCCCCATTAAATTGTAATCTCCTTCAACATAGGAGATTACATGTTGCTTCTTTTTATATTCCAAAGCCTTAGTACATACAGTACGTGGAATATAGTAGTCACTTACTAAATGTTCATTGAATTGGAAGGCCACATATAGCCTCCCATATAAACAAATTGTGCTTTTAGGATTTTGGTTTCTCGCATTCTGTTTACTGAACTCTTACTCATCACCATCTTTCTGAGCAAAGAATTTTTACCCTGAACACAAATCTGTCTTTAAACACATCCATGGCTAGTTTCCATGTGTGGCTTCTACTCTTTGATAAGTATGAAGGGAAAATTAAAAGGATTGGTTTGGCCATATACAAAATTACATTTTTTGGGTGATGATAGGAATTATTTACTGAGAAAATTTGATCCACTTCTCATTAACTGAGAGTTCTCTCTGAAATGAAGAGTTAACTTACCAAAGTAATTGTGGTCCAGTACTGAAATACGATTTCTTTTATTTTCAGATATTTACACTTATCTATTTTTACTTGATATGTGATAAAAATTAAATTATCCTGGATTAAATTATACAGGATTTGTTGCAAAATGAAATTAAGATCATGCTACTAATTCCCATGTGTACTAGTACATATGTTCTCTTGAGTCCATATCATCTGAAATTTAGATGCCATTTCAGTGAAAAATTCATTTTAGTAATACATAGAATTAGTAAGTAGCATATAGCATCCTGATACACATGGTTTGGGCATGAGCACTACTAACTATTATTTATATAGCAAATGGTCCTTCTTATTTCTAGAAAAAAAAATTTGATTGTTCTTGTCTTGCAATCACTGTATAAGCTATCCAATTTCAGGTTATTATACCAAGTGTTACAGAATTCACCCTCATTGCTGTGACAATAAACAGAGAAGATATAGCTGTTCTACCATAAATGAAATTGGAGTAATCACAGGTATTACATTTTAGGACCTGTTATTTATTAGGCTGATGATACAGATAAGCAAATAATCCAATTTTAAGATATACTAATGCCTTTAGTAACTTTTTGTTTTAATCATGTTAGAAAATGTTTCTGATTTTAATGTAGTTGCAATTGTCTTGCAGTGATAGGATAATAGTTTTTAACACATGTAATTGCTCCATCAGTTAATATAGCATGACCAGGTAGGACATAGAGGGGGGAAAAAGGACAAAGCCAGAAATTTTAAATTCCATTTCTATTATTAGGAATGCCTAGATTTAGAGACATGATCACTGTCTGTAAAATGTATTTTTAAGGTACATGCTTAAAAAGACACTGAAATTGAATTAAATCTATGGTAAATTTCTGAAATTGGCATAGTTTACTATTTACTGTAGCTTTCAAAGAAATACCTTCTTTTCATATATCATGATTTTAAGTTTCTGACTTTATCAGTATATTTGTTTTAGAAATGCCCTTGAAGAGAGAAGTTAGAACATTTCCATTTTAATTTCACAAATGGAGTGAGATAATATACAGATTACAATTTAATTACATTTTCTGATTTTCTCCTTGAGTCAAAACACAATGCCACAGCTCGGATATTTACCTTTCTGAATACACTTAGTTTAGTTATTAACTACCTTGTAAGTTATTCCTTTTTAAGATTTTTTTTAGTAAGAATGAGCCTCTGTGTTATGTGTTATGTAGAAATTTTAGTCTTAGGACAGAACTACTAGGGGAAAATTTTTGTCTATTATTTCCCCTCTTGATGAAATGAGATGATGTATTCAAAAGCTTTTTGGAAAATATTAGGCATCATCAAAATGTAAATGTTGTCATTGTTTTTACTGTAATTTTATAGAGTTCACAGAGTACACAAAGACTTAACTATCCATTCAAAGTCAGCTGAAACTCTTAGAGTCACAATCAGGATAGGGTAGTTAAAGCTCTTCCACAGAGTGAATAATTTAGAAAGCAGTTAATTAGTGTTCTGAGTATTCCTTGCCTTTGGTGTCTGTTCTTATACTCATCCAATCACACTTTTCCTCCTCTCCCCTCTTCTATATCAATACATTTTTGGTAAACTTTTTACTTTTGGTAACCCACCATTGGTCTCATCTGCATCTTTCCCTGCTGAACTTTAACCCTGAAAATGGCAGCATGATTCTCCCACTTACTAGTTATGCTTTCAGCTAAGTAGAAATCTCAGAATGATCAAGAGTGCTCTTTCTCCTGAATAAATGACACACTTAGGATATTAGCACATCCCATACTCTTTAGACCCCAAATATTCTTTTTTATAGCTTCATAATAAAGGAGAATATATAGGAGTGACTCATATTCATTGCTGATTTTCACATTCATATTCAATAAATAACTATATATTGAGGCCTTCCTTTGGATCTAGCATTAGAATAAATGATATGAGAGATAGAAGCTTGCAATATAGTTTGGGAATGAAAGCTAGAATTTGAGAATAATTACATACTAAACAATGGAGCTGACCATTGTACTCTTTTGGAAAAAAAACACACTGGATTGTGGAGTTGGAAGATCTGGGTTCGAGTTGTGATTCTTTCATCATCTTCACATAATTTACCTTATAATACAGAGATTCAGAAAACAAAATTTTATCATCTACATTATAGGATTGTTGTCAAGATTTAATGAAATAATTACTTGCCAGGTATTTTGTAGTAGGGATTTTTTTTTTCTCTCCCAGATATGGATTTGGTTTCATGACTGTTGAGGCCCTTTCCAAATCTAAAATTCTTTCATTATATGGCATGAAGAGACAAATATCCACTATTACTGTTATTTATTTATTTATTTATAATATTTGTTTCTTGTTTTGCAAAAATGTTCCCATGACAAGCTTAAATTAGTGTGATCTCACATACACATATGTATATACACATATATTCAAATTAGTGTCTAGTTTTAGAATATTTGTCGATAAAGATGAGCTAAAACATTATCTTGAAGATATAATGTATTGTTTTAAAGTTGCAGATTTACAAATTTACTATAAAATACTAGCCTAATATAAATACAATAAGACAACATGGTAATGAGTGTGAGTTTTTATAAAGGAGGACAGGAAGAACCCAATAAGGAAATGATCTACAGACTTACCAGAAACTTGATTAAATAGTTCAATAGTGTGAAATGATTCTCATAGAATATAAGATGCTTGAAGGCCAGAACTTTTTTTTTAATCCTTAGTGTCTAAGACATTGCCTAAGATAAAGTACCCATTTAATAATACTTGAATTGAATAACATTAATAATGTTAACTTAGGAAATGGGAAATTCAAAAGGATTTTGTACAATTTTAAATAATTAATTTTGTAATTCTTGAAGTTGAACACTACCATCAACAAATGGTTGTTATACTTTGATGTCACATGGAGAATAGACTCTTCAGATAACACTGATTGGACACCTAAAGGCCGGTTGAGTATTCATTGAATCAAATTAAGGTTATGAAAAAAGGCAATTAAAATGGTTAAATATCTTAATAAGCTAGAAACCAAGTGATTGTTAAAACATCCAGCATTCTCTCTCTCCTTTTCATAAATTATAAGCAAAAATGTTTTCTGATTCAGCTTTTTGGCTGAAAATAAGATTCATCTCATTTAACTTGGTTCTTTATATTAGCCAGTAGCCTGGGAAAGTACATTTTCTGAAAGGGTACTTCCCATCAGCAATAGGGACTTCATGATTCTGATTTTGCTCTTTTGTTTGCTCATTTGAATGATCTAAATGTGGCCTTAAATTGTCTACTTCCATTTTTGACAAAGGAATATTGCTTTCTCTTGCATATGTAAAGAATTAAAAAACAAAAGAAAACATTTTTATCAGTTATTCACAGACCACAATAAATCATCAACTATAATCCCTAAATTGTCATTCATTTTGAAAACACTGTCAAATTCAAAATTCCAAGCCTTTTTCTTTAAGGGGTATAATCATGATGATGATGACATAGTAATAATAATAATAATAACAATATGATAATTATACCACTCACCACCACCACGATGGCACATAGAATAATGTGAGGACATAAATGCTTGCTTTTGTGTGAGTACTACATCATAAAAACAATGAAAATAGAGCTTGTCAGTGATAGGAAAATGTTTCATAATTTTTATTGCCACTAGGACTTTAAGCTCAAAGTCACATAACACTGAATTACTGAAATAATTTCATTCCTAAATCTATATAAGACTACCTAACCTAGATTAAGTGGCAAAATCAAAGAGTTACTGAAATTTAAAAAAGTAAAAGTTGAAGACCTTGGGATAACTGAAAATATTTAACAGAAACTACAGAAATTATTCTATTAATTATAAAGAAATTTATGAAAAATTGTTCTAATATCTTGAGTTATTTTGAAAAAGTAAATAGGCATACTTAGACGGGAATCTTAAAAAAATGAGGTACATATATCCCCCATTGTACTGGCTTTTACTAGAGTTTTCCCAAGGATCATGTAATTGAGCCTAGAGAGTAGGATTCAATCCTAGTATTTTTAATGAATCACAAAAAAGCAGGTCTTTTCCCCTATTATGCAAAGGACTGTAGGTAATAAATGTGTAAAAACATCTACTGAAGTATATCCATTCAGAAAACAATAGATTGCCATGGCAAAATATTATAAAACTAGTAAGCACAAAATACAATTTCTTAAGACTTAAAATGACAAACAATAATAAACCTTCCAATCCCCTTTTCACTCCCCACCCCCACTCCTTGAAAAAACCAGAGACCAGAAATTATTGATATATTCTTGTAGAGAGGCTCTTAAGTGTTTGATATGGTGGCCGTTTCATTTTTTTTTTTATTGCTGTTAGTTTGTTTTTTTGTATTCTGTGTGTGAATATCTATTTGTGCTTCCTAAGTATTATCAGTCTAGGGGTAATAATTTTTAGGTTCAAGTTGAGTTTCTCGTGGCTATCTCTTAGTGGGGAAAGAGTTCCCCAAACCATAATATCCAAGAATTGATTTTCTTCACACTAAATCTAAATTCCATGATGATTATGCATAGCAAATATTAAATAAACCTATTTAACCTAGACAACAACAAACAAATAAAAATGTTCTAAAAATATACTGGAAATATAAAGAGTAAATGACTTCTCTCAATGGGAAAAAGAAAATTCAGCTCATCATAAGAAAGAGTCCCAGATTTCATTTAAAGGGAAATCCCCAAAGTCTCTAGTATAATAAACTTGGAGTAGGGACTTACTTCATTTTTCACCTCGTCAATATTTGGCACATTTCCAGAGTCTTTCTCTCCCTTCAGGGACCTATCCCTGATGAGAAACAGGAATGATGTATCTTCTGTCTTGAAGCAGGAAACCAGAAGACCAATACCTCTCTTTTAAACTCTTACTAACTCTACCTCTTACATAGGGATGGAGCAATGAATAATTAATCTTTACCAATGATGAGAGTCCTAATTCAAATTTTATTTGAGCTTCAGCTTACAAATATAAAATAATAATAAAATACTAATTTATTCCAGAAACATTTCTTTTGAACACCATCAAAAAAGTTGAGAAGCTAACTATCAGTCTTAAAGATTTTCAAAGCATTTCATGTACATTATCTCATTTAAGTGTCACAACTACCCTGAGAGGTGGATACCATTATAATTCCTTTTTTTGCTTATGTGGAAAATGAGTGTCATGAGACAAGCAATTTCACGTTTCGTTATATTCTTTATTTGATCTTTTAAGAATGATGACTAGTGGGGCGGCTAGCTGTCACAGTGAATAGAGTGTCAGCCCTGGAGTCAGAAGGACCTGAGTTTGGATCTGGCCTCAGACACTTAATGCACACACACAAAAAAAAACAAAAAAACAAAAACAAAAACAAAAGGGAGTAGAAACAGCTCGTCCAAGCCTCTCTGACACCAGATTCCCCCCAAACTATGTAAAAGGGGACTCTGAACAACTTCTGGAGCCCCAGCACCCACAGAACAACACAGAGAAGCTAACCTCCCGCTGAGGACAGCCCAGCAGGCCTGCAGGAAGGACCAGCGCAGTGGTCTGGGCCCTGGCAGCACACAGAGCTCAGGAGCCAAGCCGAGCCCAGGTCTGCCTGAGCCGAGGTTTTAGCCCCAGTGCGGCAGGGCCAGCAGCTGGCTGGAGGAACCCCAGAACACCAGGAGCTGTGGTGACTCCAGAATTATCAACATAGACATGCCTAGGACAAAGTAAGAGGTTAGTGTCCTATGGACTTTGGGACCTATATTTGGGGAATATGTCAGCTCCCTCCCCTGGGGGCTAGAAGCCACTGAGGAGACACTCCATTTTGTAGTTTTCAGAGGCATCTCTGGCTCCCAGCCTACAAATCGTGGGGAGATCCAGCGATCAGTCTTGGGGGGTAATCGCTCTTGCTTTAACCTCCCTGGATCTGGATTGTGATCTAGGGTGGAAGTTGTGGGTGGGTTTACAGCTTGCCAGAAACAGAAGTTGCCCCCCACACGTTCGGGACAAAAATTCCTCTATCTGGCCTTAAAGCCATAGTGTGGCAACAAGCCCAAAAGTCAAGCAATTAAGTGCCAACATGCCAAGACAAAGGAAACAGAAAAATGCAACCCTAGACTCCTATTTTGGGGGCATAGAGCGGGAAAAGGACTGTGAGGTCAGAAGTCCTGCTCCAAAAGCCCCAGGGGAAAACATGAGCGGGTTGCAGGCCATAGAGGACCTTAAGAAGGACTTTAAAAATCAAATAATAGAAGTGGAGGAAAAATTGGAAAGAGAAATGAGAAGGATGCAGGAAAAGTATGAAATGAGGGTCAACAGCCTGACTGAGGAAAACAACACCTTAAAAAATAGACTAACTCAAATGGCAAAGGAGGCCCAAAAGGGCAATGAGGAGAAGAATGCCTTAAAAAGTCGAATTTGCCAGATGGAAAAAGAATCTCAAAAGTTCACTGAGGAGATTCATTCCTTCAGAGTTAGACTGGAGCAAATGGAAGCTAGTGACTTTATGAGAAATCAAGATGCTGTTAAGCAGATCCAAACAAACGAAAGATTAGAAGGCAATGTGAAATATCTCATGGGAAAAACCACTGACCTGGAGAATAGATCCAGGAGAGACAATTTAAAAATTATTGGACTACCTGAAAGCCATGATCATGGAAAGAACCTAGAAATCACCCTTCAAGAAATTCTCAAGGAAAACTGCCCTGATGTTTTAGATCCAGAGGGCAAAATAGAGGTTGAAAGAATCCACCAATCACCTCCTGAAAAAGATCCCAAAAAGAAAACTCCCAGAAATATTAAAGCCAGGTTCCAGAATCCCCAGATCAAGGAGAAAATACTACAAGCAGCCAGGAAGAAACAATTTCAATATTGTGGAAACACAATCAGAATAGCCCAGGACCTGGCAGCTTCTACACTGAGGGATCGAAGGGCATGGAATATGATATTCCAGAGGGCGAAAGAACTGGGAATGAACCCAAGGGTCACCTACCCAGCAAAGCTGAGTATTTTGTTTCAGGGGAAAATATGGGCATTCAGTGGAATAGAGGACTTTCAAGCATTCTTGAGGAAAAAAACAGAATTGAATAGAAAATTTGACATCCAGACACAGGAAGGAAGAGATGCCTGAGAAGGTAATCAGGAAAAGAAATCAAAAGGAACTTATCAAAGTTGAACTATTTACATTCCTATATGGAAAAGCAATAACTGTGACTGATGATATCTTTCTCACTATGAAAATAATGGAAGAAGGGGGTGTGGTCATAGGAATACATATGTGAATGTGTGTGTATATGGTTACAGTTATATATGGATAGAGGGCATAGGTTGAATTTGTTGGGAAGGGAGAATACTCAAGGGATGAAATTATGAGGTGAGAGAGGAAAGTGGCAAGAGGAGATGGGGAGAGACAGGGTAGAGTAAACTATCCCATGTAGAAGAAGCAAGGGGAAGTGGTTGCAAAGGAGGGGGAGAATAAGGGAGGCTAAAAAGGCAAAACCACATTCACATTGAATTTGGTTCAGGGAGAAAATGACATACATACTAAATGTGATATCTCAACCTGCAGCAGGATAGGGGGAAGGGGGATGAGAGGAGGGATGATGGATGGGATGGCATCCTTAGGGGGAGGGGAGGTTGGAAGTACCCACTATAGAAGAGGGACAGGATCATGTAGGGAATGGACCAGGTGGGGGGGTGGGATGAGTGGGAGGGAAATATAAGCAGCCTTGTACAATATATCTACTATGATAATGTTTTGCATAGCTAGACATGTACAACATATACTGAATTACTTATCTTCCAAGAAGGAATGGGTGACAAGGGAGGAAGGAAATGGATCTGAAATTCGAGGTCGTAACATTAAATGTTTCAAATATATATAAATACTATTATTAATACTCTTTTGCTTGTAATAGAGAGATAAGATGTGCAGGCATTGGGACACAAAGATTCACCTTCCTCTAATGGAAAAGTCGATGGGGGTATGGGAGAAGGTATGGGAGAGAGCAGATTGGAGGAAGTGATATCTTGTGGGACTACTATTCTGGGAGGTTGGGTAGGGGAATAATGGGGGGAAAATGATTGTAACTCAAAATCTGGCGGAAATGAATGATGTAAAATAGAAGTTAATAAAGCATTTGTTTAAAAAAAAACAAAAAAAAAACCAAAAAACAAACAAACAAACAAACAAAAAACCTAGCCGTGTGACCTTGGGCAAGTTACTTAACCCCAATTGCCCTCCAAAAAAGCAAAAAAAAAAGAATGATGACTGACATGTAGGGTTTAAGGAAAAAAAAATACATCTGTTATGGATTCCTCCAGGTTCTAAGGCCAAGCAAGAGTTTAGCTGTTCTTCTGGATTGGCATCAGTTACAGGAAGTACATTGACTTGCATTAAGGAGATGAGTGTAGTACAAATGTAGGAATTAAATGAAATTGAGTTTCTAATATACTTGTTTTATATACCGAAACAGGAATATATAGCTGCTCTTACCTTAGAATCTCAAGATATCTGCATTAGTTTTCAAAAGTAAGCATGCAATTTTAAAAGTCAACAAGTATTTTAAAGTGCTTTTATATGCCAGCTACAGTACTTAGGTGCTGTACAAATACAAGCAGAAAGAATCCCTGCCCTCAATGAATTTACATTGTAATGAGGGAACATATAAAATGGACTTGAAAAGCCATAGAGGAGGGAGATGAAGACACAGAGACCTAAGAGCATGGTAGGGAAAGTGTGATGAGTCAGAAGAGAAATCAAAACTTGAATAGTTTGGGCATCCTCCTCAAATGAAGACAGGGTGAAAACTTGCTGATTCTAAGGAGAGCCTACAGGGAACAAGACAATCACAGTGGGTGGGGATGGAATGAACTTCTAGCATGAAGAGGTTTCTATGTCATCGAAAAGCAATTCTGAAGGGTTTGGAGTGCAGCCTAGAGAATAATCAGAAATTGTAAAATGAGTAGTATACATAAAAAACATGATACCTCTCTGGTGCTGTGTCTATTTGGTAACCACCTATATATTGGAAAATTTAGAAGATACATAATCAGTCAATAGATTCCCATGTTCAGTCACTATTTTCTATGCTGCTTTGTATAATCACTCTTTAAACTGTTACTTCCCAATTACCACACCACTGTTTGTGTCATTTTCTCTTTTTCCTATAATGTCAATCCCTTTCTACTGAACTACATTCTACCATTTCCTTAAGAGTTCTTCTGTTCTTGCCATTCTAATGTGAAATTTGTCTCTTAAAATATGTCTAACTGCACACAGAGAAAATCAAAATAGCTGTTCTCAGTTTTTCTTTTTTTTTCTTTCTTTTTTTTGCCTTTTGGAGGGCAATTGGGGCAAGTAACTTGCCCAAGGTCACATGTCTAGGTTTTTGGTTGTGTGTGCATTAAGTGTCTGAGGCTGAATCCGAACTCAGGTCCTTCTGACTCCAGGGCCGATGCTTTACTCACTGCACCACCTAGCCACTAGTTTTTCTTTTTCTTTTCCTGCTTAGGCCTCTCCAGAGTACCTATTGACATTGGCTATAACTTCATTCTATAAACTCTTTATAACTTTCCACTGTGGGACACCACCTTGCTTTAATTTTTGTAACTATGTAGTTTCACGTTTTCCCCCTCTTTGTTGACCCTGCTACCTCTCCCTAGCACCCAGAAATAGGCATAGACTAGAGGCAGCTAGGTGGCATCATGGATAGAGAAATAAAGCTGGAGTCGAGAATATCTGAATTGAAATCATGAAGAAGGTGGACTCTGAACAACTTCTGGAGCTCCAGCACCCACAGTACAACACAGAGAAGCTAACCTCCTGCTGAGGACAGCCCAGCAGCCTGGCAGGGGACAGCCAGTGCAGCAAGCTGGGAACCCACAGCACAGGGCTCTGGGAGTCAAGCCCAGGCATTTGTGAGCCACAGTTTTAGCCCCAGGGTAGACTGGCCAGCAGCCATCAGGAGAGACCCCAGAACACCAGCAGCTGTGGCGATTCCAGAATTATCAACATAGATATGCCTAGGACAAAGTGAGAAGTTAGTGCCCTATAGACTTTGCGACCAGTATTTGGGAAAGGAGTCAGCTTCTTCCCCTGGGGGCTAGAAGCAGCTAAGGAGACATGGCACAGACACCGTTTTGCAGCTTCAGTGGCATCTTCAGCTCCTAGCCTGCGAACTGTAGGGAGATCCAGTGATCACTCTTGGGGCGTAATTGATCTTGCTTTAACCTGCCTGGATCTGGATTGCAGTCTCTGGTAGAGGTCTTGGGGTGGGTATCCAGCTTGCCAGAACGTATGGAGGCTAAACAGAGGCCACCCAACTAATACCCCCAGAAATTGTGAAGACCCCAAAATTTGGGACTGAAGCTCCCCTGTCTGGTGGCAGAGACCTACTGTGGCAACAACCCCCAAAAGTCAAGTAATTAAGTGACAACATGCCTAGGCAAAGGAAGTAAAATAAACAGAAAAATGCAACATTAGACTCCTATTTTGGGGGCAAAGAGGAAGGAAGCATGGAACAGGAGGAGGACTGTGGGGTCAGAAAATCTGTTCCAAAAGCCCCAAAGGAAAATATGAATGGGTTACATGCCATAGAGGACCTTAAGAAGGATTTTAAAAACCAAATAAGAGAAGTGGAGAAAAAATTAGGAAGAAAAATGAGAGGGATGCAGGAACAGTATGGGATGAGAGTCAACACCTGACTGAGGAAAATAACACCTTAAAAAAGAGACAAACTCAAATGGCAAAGGAGGCTCTAAAGGGCAATGAGGAGAAAAATGCCTTAAAAAGCCAAATTTGCCAGATGGAAAAAGAAGCTCAAAAGCTCACTGAGGAAATTCATTCCTTCAGAGTTAAACTGGAGCAAATGGAAGCTAGTAACTTTATAAGAAATCAAGATGTTGTTAAACAGATCTAAACAAATGAAAGGCAATGTGAAATATCTCATGGGAAAAACCACCAACCTGGAAAATAGATCCAGGAGAGACAATCTAAAAATTATTGGAATACCTGAAATCAATGATCAAAGAAAGAATCTAGAAATCACATTTCAAGAAATTCTCAAGGAAAAGTGCCCTGTTGTTATAGACCCAGGGGGGGAAATAGAGGTTGAAAGAATTCACGGATCACCTCCTGAAAAAGATCCCAAAAAGAAAACTCCTAGGAATATTATAGCTGGGTTCCAGAATTCCCAGATCAAGGAGAAAAAATTGCAAGCAACCAGGAAGAAACAATTTCAATATTGTGGAAACACAATCAGGATAGCACAGGACCTGGCAGCTTCTACACTGAGGGATAGAAGGGCATGGAATTTGATATTCCAGAGGTCAAAAGAGCAGTGATTTAAACCAAGAATCACCTACCCAGCAAAATTGAGTATCTTTTTTTCAGGGGAAAATATGGTCATTCAGTGGAATAGAGGACTTTCAAGCATACTTGAGGAAAAAACCAGAGTTGAATAGAAAATTTGACATTCAGACACAAGAAGTAAGAGATGCTTGAGAAGGTAATCAAGGAAAAGAAATCAAAAGGAACTTATCAAAGTTGAACTATTTACATTCCTACATGGAAAAACAAGAACTGTGACTGATGAAACCTTTCTCAGTCTGAAAATAATTGAAGAAGGGTATATGGGCATATGAATACATATGTGAATGTGTGTATATATGTTTACAGCCATACATGGATAGAGGACACAGGTCAATTTTGGTGGGAAGGGATGATACTTAAGGGGTGAAGTTAAGGGGTGAGAGAGTAATGTGGCAAGAGGAAATGGGAAGGTTAAACTATGTCATGCAAAAGAGGCAAGGGGAAGTGGTTGCAGGGAAGGGGGAGAACAGGAAGGCAATAAGGCAACACCATATTCTCATTGAATTTGGCTCAGGGAGAGAATGACATACATACTAAACGGGATATCTCACCCTGCAGGAGAGTAGGGAGAAGGGGGATAAAAGGGGGTATGATGGAGGGGAGGGCATTCTGGGGGGAAGGGAGGTTGGAAGTACACACTTTCAAAGAGGGGCAGGATCAAAGTAGGTAATGGATCAAGTGGGGGTTGGGATGGGTGGGAGGGAAATATAAGCAGTCTTTTACAATATATCTAATATGGTAATGTTTTGCTTAGCTATATAGGTACAACACATACTGAATTACTTATCTTCCCAAAGGAAGGGGGTGAAAAGGGAGGAAGGGAATGGATCTGAAATTCAAAGTTCTAAAATTAAATGTTTCAAATGTATATAAATACTATAATTAATACTATTTTACCTGTAATTGAGAGATAAGATGTGCAGGCATTGGGGCACAGAGATTCACCTTGCCCTAATGGTAAAGTCAAATGGGGTATGGGAGAAGATACAGGAGAGAGCATATTAGATGAGGGGATATCTTGTGGGACTGCTATTCTGGGGTGGTGGGTAGGGGAAAAATCGAAAAAAATTGTAACTCAAAATCTTGCAGAAATGCATGATGTAAACCAGAAGTTAATAAAGTATTTGTTTCAAATTAAAAAAAAAAGAATATCTGAATCTATGCCTTTGCAGAAGAAAATGGAGATATATGAAAAGCTGAAAAAGAAGGCTTAGATTTCCTCTTCTGACCCTGAAAGGGAAAAAGCAGGACCAATGGGGCCTTAAAACTTCAATGAGACCAATTTACTTTGCCCTTGTGACACAAGGTCTTGGATTCCTTCCCTCAGGATGCCCTTATCAAACTACCATGGTATCATTTGATTAATGCAATTAAATAGAAAATATAACCCTATTGATCTCAAACTGTAGTTTTTCATTCCTCTTCCTGATTTATTTCCATACCTGCTCACTGTGGAGTGTAGAATCAGAGGGCATAGAGGAAGTACCTGAAACTTAAAAGTAACTGTCTGCATCTGTCATCTGGAGAGGGAACCTTTCCAAATGGAAACTGAACTACTTGGTGAGGAACAGTAGGACTTTGCCAGACCACCATAGCCAAGGAGCCAGGGAACCAGGCCTGGACAGTAGAGCAATAGGATAAATTAACTGCTCCCATTTCTCTATCTCTCATCTCCCTGAGCACTAATATTTGCCAGAGAGAGCTTTCTGCACCAGGCTATACAAAGGACTGATCTACAGCTAGGAATGTGCACCAGAGGAAGAGGATTCTAGGAATTCAGCAATAGATACTAATAATCATGTTGATAAGATGTTTCCTTCCCTTTCTCCTTGAGTACTTGCTTGTGGAGCATTATGATTGCTTCCCTCATAAAAGTATTCTGGGTTACTTGATTTCATGGATTGAAACATAGAAGCTCTTAAGAGAGAGTACAAATTTTGCAAGTACTTTAGTGAAAATAGTAAATGTGTGAACTCATAAATTATTCAGGAGGAAAATGCATCTAGGTGTGGTGGTGCCTCAAACCTGAAACTTTTATCTACCATTATACAGTCACTTGTTTTATTATCTTTCTATTTGATTCCATAAAATATATACAGCTCTGATGTAAATATGTTTCCTTGTGAGTTAGGGATAGTGGGGATAGAGCAAAGAATTATAATGAAAAAATAAAACATCTATATTTAGAACTTTTCCTCAGATTCATTATGTATAACAAAGTTGTTGTTTTTTTTTAAGTGGGGAAACTCAACTTAGGAAACAAACGTATCAGTCAAGTGTGACATATTAAGTGCTGAAATTTGTGTCAGTATATCCTGTGTTCAAATGCCATTTTTGAGATTTACTGTATGTATATGAGTATATATGCATAGAAATATCAATGTACATGCATATGTGTATATGTATATATGTGTATATGTATATATGTGTATATGTATGCATATATACATATACATTATATGTCTATATCTATCTGTAGCCATATCCCTTAAATTCTCTAAACCTCAGTTTCTTCATCTTGTACATGGGAATAAAAACATATATAGGAACTGCATCACAATATATTGGCCAACAATATATCCCTAAACAAAGAGCCCTTAATACTTATTTTTTGGCCCGAGAGACTCAGGATGAATGTAAGTAGTAATACTTTCTCTTTTGGACAGAAACCACGATGATCTTCTCCTCCCAAATTTATTTTTTTTAATTAAAGAGGCCATCCCTTTGCATCTTAAACAGTCCTAATCACTGAATGGGTGTTGCCTTAGTCAAAATGAGAACTCACAAAGGCCTACCTTAAAAAGGCAATAATCTTCCACTGCATCCTGGGCCATGTTCAGTTGTCTTCATCTATATCTGATCACTGGACTCAGATGACTCTGGAGGAGAAAGTGACTGTTGACTTTGAACAGCCTTACCTCACTTAAATCCAATTAACTTGAAAGTCATGGCAATATCTTCCTGACATCACAGTCCTCTTTGAGAGTAAAGGACAAACTACAACAGTATGTCAAGCTCAGATGAAATCCTATATGCCAATCACTTGAGAAATATTAAAGCATGATGTAAAGTTCTGTCATTGCTGCTATTATATATGTATAAATTTTTATTTTTAAAAAATCTAAGAACTGAGAATTCATCCATCATGTACCAAGAAATTGAATCACACAAAACTATTGATATATTATAAGAATTGAACAAAAAAAGACTAAAATATGACAAAGACATTGTATCATACACTAGAAAGAGTTCTGACTTTGGAAAAATGGGATGATGGTTCAAATCTGAATTTTATTATATATTTTCTGTGTTAACTTGGGGTAGCCATTTAATATCACTGGGCTTTATTTTTATCATCTTATAAATTATTAGGTCAAACTACTTAGAATACCTACAATGTAATTGCTTTTTTTTCTTCCCAAATGCTTTATTAACATCTGGTTTGTATCATTAATTTCTATCAGATTTTGATTTACAATTTTTTCCACATTTTTCCCCTACCCACCACCGCAGAATAGCAGCCCCACAGGATATCCCCTCATCCAATCTGCTCTCTCCCATCTCTTCTCCCATACCCGCTTCAACTTTTCCAGTAGGGCAAGGTGAATCCTCATGCCTCAATGCCTGCACATCTTATCTCCCAATTATAGGCACAATAGTATTAATCATAGTATTTATGTATTTTTTAAAAAAAACATGGTTTTAAAAGGGAGTTTTAAAACTCCCTTCCATTGACCTCCCTCTCATCCCTATCTTCCCTACTGTCCTGTAGGGTGAGAAACCCTATTTAGTATGTATGTCATTCTCTCCATGAACCAAATTCTGTGAGAATAAGGTTTTGCCTTTTTGCCTTCCTGTTCTTCCCATGCTCTGCAACTACTTCCCCTTGCCTCTTCTATGTGAGATCATTTACCCCACCCTGTGTCTCCCCATCTCCTATCACCACTTTCCTCTCTCACCTCTTAACTCCACCCCTAAGTATCATACCTTCCCACCAAATTCGACCTGTGCCCTCTATCCATGTATACCTGTAAACATATATACACACATTCACATATGTATTCATATGCCCATATACCCTTCTTCAATTATTTTCAGACTGAGAAAGGTTTCATCAGTCACAGTTCTTGTTTTTCCATGTAGGAATGTAAATAGTTCAACTTTGATAAGTTCCTTTTGATTTCTTTTCCCTGTTTAACTTCTTAAGCATCTTTTGATTCTGGTGTCTGAATGTCAAATTTTTTATTCAACTCTGGTTTTTTCCTCAAGAATGCTTGAAAGTCCTCTATTCCACTGAATGACCATATTTTCCCCTGAAACAAGATACTCAGTTTTTCTGGGTAGGTGATTCTTGGTTTTAATCGCAGGTCCTTTGCCCTCTGGAATATCATATCCCATGCCCTTCTATCCCTCAGGGTAGAAGCTGTCAGATCCTGTGCTATCCTGATTGTGTTTCCACAATATTGAAATTGTTTCTTCCTGGCTGCTTGTAATATTCTCTCCTTGATATGGGAATTTTGGAACCTGGCTACAATATTCCTATGAGTTTTCTTTTGGGGATCTTTTTCAGGAGGTTATTGGTGGATTCTTTCAACCTCTATTTTGCCTTCTGGTTCTAAAATATCAGGGAAATTTTCCTTGAGAATTTCTTGAAATATGATTTCTAGATTCTTTCTTTAATCATGGTTTTCAGGTAGTCCAGTAATTTTTAGATTGTCTCTCCTGGATCTATTTTCCAAGTCAGTGGTTTTTCCCATGAGATATTTCACATTGCTTTCTATCCTTTCTTTTGTTTGTATCTGCTTAATATAATTTTGACTTCTCATAAATTCACTAGCTTCCATTTGCTCCAATCTAATTCTGAAGGAATGATTCTCCTCAGTGAGCTTTTGAGCTTCTTTTTCCATCTAGCAAAGTTGGCTTTTTAAGGCATTCTTCTCCTCATTGCCTTTTTGAGCCTGTTTTGCCATTTGAGTTAGTGTATTTTTTAAGGTGTTATTTTCCTCAGTCAGGCTGTTGACTGTCATTTCATACTTTTCTTGTGTCTTTCTCATTTTTCTACCCAGTTTTTCCCCCACTTCTCTTATCTGCTTCCTAAGGTCCTCTATGGCCTGTAACCAGCTCGTATTTTCATTTGGGGCTTTTGGTGCAGGAGTTCTGACCTCACAATCCTCCTTCTGTTCCATGCTGTTCCGGCTCCACAGTGGTGTCTTGCCCCCAGGGGAAAGAGGCCATGCTCTCTCCCAACCAGTCCCAAGGTCCATAGGCCACTGACCTTTCACTTTGTACTAGGTAACTACGTGTTGATAATTCTGGAAACGCCAGAGCTGCTCATGTTCTGGGGTACCATCAGCTGGCTGCTGGTCTGGCCGCCCTGTGGCTAAAACCTCTGACTCACAGGGTCCTGGGCTTGACTCCCAGATCACTTGGCTGGCCACTCCATGGCAGGCTGCCAGGCTGTCCTTGGTGGGAGGTTAGCTTCTCTGTGTCATTTTGTGGGTTCTGGAGCTCCAGAGGTCGTTCAGAGTCCCCTTTTTACATAATTTCGAAGTTGTGTGGGTGAGAGCCCCATGGAAGTGCAGTTTTTACTCCACCATCTTGATTCCACCCCCCTCCAATATAATTTCTAGACATAATTTGCAAAAAAGTTATTTTCTTGTACTTCAAATAACATGCTTTAGAAAACTGAGCTGATTATAAAATTTCACTGGTAAAAGATAGACATTTACAAAAGCAAGGATTTCTAGTAAATTCTCTTAAATCTGTAGATGATCTTTGATTTCTGTTTTTGACAAAAATGTTTTGCAATTATTAAAAAATGCAGAAGCATGGGGTGGCTAGGTGGCGCAGTGAGTAAGAGCACTGGCCTCAGACACTTAATTTCACACAAACAAAAACCTAGCTGTGAACCTTGGGCAAGTTACTTAACCCCAATTGCCCTAAAGGGGCGGCTAGGTGGCACAGTGAGTAAGAGCGCCGGCCTCGGAGTTGGGGTGACCTGAGATCGAAACCGGCCTCAGAAAATGAGCACCCACGCATAAACAATGACTAGCCGTGTAACCTTGAGCAAGTTACTTAACCCCAATTGCTTTAAAAAAATGCAGAAGCATAAAATATTGTTCTAAGTCATAAATCAGTATTATATACTACAATTATGATCTAACTAATCTTGGTAGCAATGCATTGAATTAATGGCATTGATGGAGCAAAGAGAAAACATCTCTCAGTTAATCCCATGTTGGGGGATTTTGATAAAAGAAAATGAATTGCAGAAAGTAATACTGATTTTTTAAAAGGAAATAAAAAGGACATGTGGGGATTGTCATCTGAACTGGACAGTAGAAATTTATGTATTTCTGTGTTTAAGAGTAGTGACTGATTTAATTCACGTCATAATTTTTTGTAATTTAGTACAGTTTTTTAGAAGTTAAAATAATGAGATTTGAAGAAATGCAAATGGTTGCAATGATTAAAACCTTTAAGACACATTTACTAAAGTAACCCAAGAAATAGAAAAAAGTTATAAAGAAGGCTAAAATGCCCACACTAATAAAACATAAGCTAAAACATTTGCTTTCAATGTTACAGCCTAGATTAAAATTATTATGCTGCAGCTGAGTCCCAAAAAGCAAGACTTTCAATTATAATTTCAGACATGAAAAACATGATATAGATTTTGTAAGAGAAAGAAAAATAACTGTGTTTAAAATTAAAAGTATGCTATATAATTTTCATATCACACACATACACACACAGTCTGCATCTAAACGAAAAAGAAAAAAAAATTCCCTAATAAAAGCAACAATTGAATGATAGTGATTTTATTTTTAGGTTTTTTTGTTTTAAAATTTGAGAAATTTTTATATAAGTATGGAATATTAATCTGTATAGAACATGAGAGAATAATTTTGATAGGTTGATTATTATTACTTAATGAAAATATTGAATAGTTTTATTTAGACATTAAAATTACTTTTTACCAAAAATCATCAGATAATAAATATTATAAAGTAAACCTCATAATTAATTTTAAGAAATGTTTATTAAGCAACTACTAAATATAAAACACTGTCTAGGAAATAGGGATACAAAAGCAAAAATAAATCAGTCTTCAAGGAATTTGCATTCTAATGAAGACAGAGATTGTAAGGATTTCTTAGTAAAACATACAATGTATTATAAATATGAATAACATGGAGATCTAATTGCAGAGTAAATAATTATAACATTTTGTAAATAATGATTATGCCCAAGAACAAAGCATAGAAGTAAAAAATGATTGCATTAAAAGGAATGATAACAATGAGCCTATAGACTAAACCTGAGAAAGCTATGGATTTTAGTGACATATAGAAGGATAAAATTTTGTATGAAGACTCATCTCTCAGGCAAATTAATTCAAAAGTTAAAGGAAGCAAGTTCAATTATTCCTCAAAGATTGAACCTAGACATAAATTAGTCAGCTTTAGTAACAATGAGAGAGGTAGTGTTTGTATCATGAACTACATTCTCTCTAATGTAGCTGGGACCCAAGCTGCAGAAGGCTATAATGATTAACAAATAAATAAGTAAATGAATGAATGAATGTGTGTATATGTACGAATGTATACATATATGTATGCACATGCATGCATATATACCTCTTATTAAAAGGAAATCCAACTAGCAAACATAATTATCCCCTTCTTATAGTAATTTTCCCTTTTCAGTTTACATAATTGAATCAGAAAGCTTTGAAATTTCTAAGCTTATAAAAATGTGTTTTCATATATACCCATTTCCCCAAAGTAGACTTTGAAGAAAATACAACTTTATAGTTTAGAGGCACTTTTTGAACATCATTCTTTTTTGTCCACAAATAGGTTTTTCATAAATATTTATGTGTGATAAAAGAACAAAGAAAATATAACATGTATGAAAAAGATAAAAGTTTGAATTTTGAAAGGTAAGCAATGACTTTTTACAATATTAGTAATATAGTACACTCAGTTCCTATATTATTCTTGAAGTTTTCTGGTATTGATATCATATTGATATAGTTAACATACCATCATATTTAACAAGGCAATAAGCAAATTATGAATTTTCTCATTATAATAATAAACAGCATTTAAAAGGACGTAATGAAGGTTAGAATGGAAAATATTTTATTTTGGCAGAAATATCTTCAGGGAAATAATCTAAGGCAGGAGTTTGTTAAGAGAGTTCACTTTTAGGATATATTTTTATTCTTACTGTTCTTCGTGATAACCTGACATTTTATTTTACAAGACTGTCAATCCAAATAGTTTGGTTCATCTTTCTGATAAAGCTTTTTTTTTTCCTTACAAAGTGTGTTTTTCTTTGGTAATATTTACTTTGGATCATGGGAAAAGAATGTGTTCATAAAAGTATCCAATGATTTAACATTTTATGGCTCAGTGTAGAGATGCAGTCAATGAAGATGAGAGATGTTATGTTGTTTTGTAGACCTGTACGTCATAGTGAATTGTTAAAATTGAAACCAGCTGTTCAAAGGAAATAGCTCTGTAATTAGGAAAATGTGTGTAGCATACCAAGTTTGGTTGGAAGGGCGATTTAATAGCACTTGAATGAAGTTCTAAGCCTTTCAGGGTAAGTTTCACATTTATAGGCTGATACTGGGTACACATCTGTTTCTACCTACTATATATTACTTAAGTACTGAATGATTGCTCTCCCACTTTGGACATGTCTATTGAAAAAAATAATGATAGATTCAGGCTGTAAATCTGTTATTTTTCTTTTTACATGACAATTGATATCATGTGTAGCATATGAAAATCAAATATCCATCTGACCTCCTTTCAATCACCTTCCAGAAAATTGAGGTGAAAAGTTCTTCTCTCACCTTTTGCTGTATATAAGAAACAAGAAAGTACCTTTCTTGGTAAATTTTTCAAATATCAAGATGCAGAAATATTTCATATACATCCTACGCACAATTTTATTTTAAAATAATTAATTATTGACTACAAGAGACCTCAGTGACAAAATAAGGAAAGAAAATTCTAGACACGAACCAGTATTCACTGTTGTTTCAATAATGATGATACCATATAAGTAATAGTGTCGCAGTGATGCCTCAATCTGAATTATTCCACATAGTCACATTTTCAATAACGAAGAAACCATTGGTACTATTTTGTAGCTTGTGCCAGTAACAATTCTGCATTTATTTCAGGTAATGCAGATGTTGGCCACATGTAGAAGGATGTGAAACAGAAATTGTGACCTGAATTTATGACTGATAGATTTAATGTCATCACATAGTTTTTGAAGTATTTTCACAACTTATACATTTAATTCTGTCTATATTTATATCCATCACAGTTTTACCCTTTTTACTAATAAATTGTCAGGTTATTAAAAATTAAATACTTTTTACTGAGTTAAAAAATGAAAGAAAAGATAAGCATTACTTATAGGAATGCAATTTAAGAGAGATATATAATGATATATAATGATATTAACCCTGATATAGAAGCATGATATATCAGTTCCTGGAGTTAATTTCAACCTATTCCTTTAATTTCATATTATTTTCCTATTAATAGTGCCCAAACTCATTGAAAAATAAGAGACACAGTTGTCATAACAATGCACTGATGATAATGAGAAAGCCAAAATATTACTGAACAAAAAGCTCTTAAATGAAGAAAATTATGACATATAGTGTCAGATTACCCAATGAATGGTTTATGTTATCAAAGTCTCTTGTCTGAAAGCAGAGGAAATATTCATTTTAGTTTCAACTGACAAAAGTTATGTTTATTTTATTTTGCTTTTGGAGGACAATTGAGGTTGTGACTTGCCCAAGGTCACATGGGTAGGGTTTTGGGTTTTTTTGTTTTTGTGTGTGTGTGTGTGTGTGTGTGTGTGTGTGTGTGTGTATGTGTGTGTGTGTTTGTTTTAACTGTCTGAGATTGGATTTGAACTCAGGTCCTCCTGAATCCAGGGCCAGTGCTCTATTCACTGTGACACCTAGCAGTCCTTTTAAAAAAATGTTTATTTTAAAATATACTTCTTGAATGAAATGACTACTAAAACTCACAGTCAATGTGACATTACCACGTAAAATACACAGAATTAAGAACATATTATGTGTCCTTTTTACCAGCTTGTAGTCAAGAAGCATTTATTCAGTGTTTACTATGTGCCAGATATTGTGCTAAGTACTGGTAACACAAAAAGGAACAAAAAGAAACATTGCCTGTATGATACAGGGGCTGGAATGGCAAAGTAAATTCTAGCTGCTTTGATCCTCCCATCCCTCCTTCATGAAGCAGAAAACCCAAAGATAAGTCTCCCACCCAGACTGAAATCCCAAGTTAATGGAAATAGCCTCAGGCTTGAGAATCTCCAAGAAAGGGTGTAACTGAGACAGCCAGGAATCTGAAGAGAAGAGAGGGAGGGGACCCAACTAGCCCCACCTCACCTCACCAACAAAAGACTACTTATAGCCCAGGGGTATAGAGGCAGAAATCTGAAGTGGTCAGACTCAACCCCACCTACACATCTACATTCCTCACTGACTTCCCTGACTTAGCCATAAACTAGCCACCCAGAGGTATACAAAGTCAAGGATCAGGCCCCAAACTCATAGCCTGAGACACTAAGAAACAGGAAGTCACAATGGGAAGGAAGGAAGCTGAAAAGGAGAAGGGGAAGGCAAGAAAGTCTATTCGAGCATACTATGCAGGGCAAGAACAACAAAACACACAGGACAATATAGACTCTCTGCCCACACCAGAGACCACAGAAGGAAACATGATCTGGTCTCAAGCCCAAATAGCATTCCTGGAGGAGCTTAAGAAAAATTTTAAAGACCAAATCAGGGAGGCAATGACCAACTTGGAAAAAGAAAATACCTCCCTAAAAAAGGAACTTCAAAAACTTATTGAAGACCATAATTCACTAAAAATTAGATACAACCAAACTGAAACTCAGAACTCTATGATGCAGCAGGAGTCAATCGAAAAAAACAAGATGATCGAAAAATTGCAAGAAAATGTAAAATATCTCACTGGAAAAATAACTGACCTAGAGAACAGATCCAGGAGAGACAACCTAAGAATTATTGGTCTACCAGAAAGCCATGATGAGAAAAGCAGTCTAGACAACATCCTCCAAGAGATTGTCAAAGAAAACTGTCCTGAGGTCCTGGAATCAGAAGATAAAATAGCTATTGATAGAATTCACCGGACTCCTCCTGAAAGAGATCCCAAACTGAAAACTCCAAGAAATATAGTAGCCAAATTCCAGAATTATAAGATTAAAGAAAAAATTCTACAAGCAGCCAAAAAGAAACAATTCAAATATCGAGGAACTACAGTTAGGATCACACAGGACCTAGCAGCTTCTACATTAAAAGAGCGGAGGGACTGGAATTTGATATTTCGTAGGGCAAGAGAGCTAGGACTACAACCAAGGATTAACTACCCGGCAAAACTGAGCATAATCTTTCAGGCAAGGAGATGGACGTTTAATGAAGTAAGGGACTTCCAGACTTTCCTAATGAAAAAGCCAGAGCTCAATGGAAAATTTGATCTCCAATTACAAGACTCCAGAAGAACATAAAAAGGTAAACAAGGGTAACATAGACTCACACATGCAGAAGTGCACATACCCACACCCACAAACACAAGCTCATTACTTGGGATGCAACAAGAGCAAAATGTTCACATCCCTATATGTGGAGCTGATAACTGTCAATATTTGAAATCTCTATGATTATCATGACCTGCAAAAGGGTTATACTTAGAGGGTGTGGGTATGAATGCACTAACATGGAGTCAAAAAAAAAAGACTATTAAGGGGATCAATGGTACTGTAATGGGAAAAAGGAAAGGATGAGCTAGGAAAAGGTAAAATATGCCATCTGAAGAGGCATCAAAACACACTATAGAAGAAGGGAAAGTAAGAGGGAGAGGAACATCATTTAAACACTATTCTCACTGGTTCTGGTTCAAAGAAGGATCAAATTAATCAGTGAAGTTTAAGAATCTAACATGAATAGACACATAAATTCATTAAATAGAGGAATTGGAGGGAGGGAGAGGAGCATTGTTTGAAATTTACTCTCATTGGTTTGGAATCAAACGGGGAGTAATTTACTCTGATAAGTATAAAAATTTGTTGTGTCCTATAGATAGTGGGAGGGTAAGGGGGGGTGAAAAGGAGGAGACTAAAGGGAGGGATTATAAGGGAGGGAAATAGTAGTAAGGGGAGAGGGTAGGTTAAGAAGGGGGGTCACTGGGTGGGAACACTGAGGGAGGGGTGGTCAAAAGGGAAAACTTCAAGGAGGGGAAGGGAGAAGGAAGAAACAAAAATATAAACAGGGGAGGGAATAGGATGGAAGGGAAGAGACAGATAGTCATCATTACTGTGAATGTGAATGGGATGAACTCTCTCATAAAACAGAGGCGGATAGCAGAATGGATTAAAAACCATACTCCTACAATATGCTGTCTTCAAGAAACACATTTGAAACAAAGGCATACCCACAGGGTAAAGGTAAAAGGTTGGAGTAAAATTTATTATGCCTCAGCTAAAGTAAAAAAAGCAGGGGTAGCAATACTTATCTCAGATAAAGCAAAAGCAAAAATAGATCTAATTAAAAGAGATAAGGAAGGAAACTATATCCTACTAAAAGGCACCATCGAGAATGAAGCAATATCACTACTTAATATATATGCACCAAGTGGTATAGCATCCAAATTCCTAGAGGAGAAGTTAAAGGAATTAGAGGAAGAAATAGATAGCAAAACTATACTAGTGGGGGACCTTAATCTCCCCCTCTCTGAACTCGATAAATCTAACCTCAAAATAAACAAGAAAGAAGTTAAGGAGGTGAATAGAATCTTAGAGAGACTAGATATGATGGATCTCTGGAGAAAACTGAATGGGGATAAAAAGGAATTTACTTTCTTCTCAGCAGTGCATGGTACATACTCAAAAATAGACCATGTACTAGGGCATAAAAACCTCACAATCCAGTGCAGAAAGGCAGAAATAGTAAGCGCATCATTCTCAGATCATGATGCAATAAAAATTATATGCAATAAAGGGCCATGGAAAGATAGACTAAAAACTAATTGGAAACTAAACAATTTAATCCTAAAAAATTGGTGGGTCAAAGAAGAAATTATAGAAACAATCAATAATTTCATTCAAGAGAATGATAATAATGAAACAACATACCAAAATTTGTGGGATGCACTAAAGGCAGTTCTCAGGGGAGGTTTTATATCCCTGAGTGCATACTTAATTAAAGCAGAGAGAAGGGAAGTAAGTGAATTGACATGCAATTGAAAAAGCTAGAAAAAGAACAAATTGAAAATCCCAAATTTAGTACTAAATTAGAAATACTGAAAACCAAAGGTGAGATTAATAAAATTGAAATTAAGAAAACCATTGAATTAATAAATAAAACCAAGAGCTGGTTTTATGAAAAAATCAACAAAATTGATAGAACCTTAATCAATATGATAAAAAAAAAGAAAGAAGAAAACCAAATTATGAGTATCAAAAACAAAAAGGGTGAATCTACCTCCAATGAAGAGGAAATCAAAAAAATAATGAGGAATTATTTTTCCCAATTGCATGCACATAAATATGACAATCTTAGTGAAATGGATGAATATTTACAAAATCACAAATTGCCCAGATTAACTGAAGAGGAAGTGAATTACCTAAATAACCCCATCTCAGAAAAGAAATCAAACAAGCCATCAATGAACTCCCTAGGAAAAAATCTCCAGGGCCAGATGGGTTCACTAGTGAATTCTATCAAACATTTAAAGAACAATTGATTCCAACACTCTACAAACTATTTGGGAAAATTAGTGAAGAAGGAGTCCTACCAAACTCTTTCTATGACACAAATATGGTACTGATTCCTAAATCAGGAAGAGATAAAACAGAGAAAGAAAATTATAGACCAATTTCCCTCATGAATTTAGACACAAAAATTCTAAATAAAATATTAGCCAAAAGACTCCAACAACTTATCACAAAAATAATACACCCTGATCAGGTAGGATTCATTCCAGGGATGCAAGGATGGTTTAATATTAGGAAAACCATCAATATAATTGAGCATATCAACAACAAAACTAGCAAAAACCACATGATCATCTCAATAGATGCAGAAAAGGCTTTTGACAAAGTACAACATCCATTCCTATTAAAAACACTAGAAAGTATAGGAATAAATGGATCCTTCCTTAAAATAGTTGCTAGCATCTATTTAAAACCATCAGCAAGTATTATATGCAATGGGGATAAACTAGAAGCCTTTCCAATAAGATCAGGAGTGAAACAAGGATGTCCACTATCACCCCTCTTATTCAATCTGGTACTTGAAACGTTAGCAGTAGCAATTAGAGAAGAAAAAGAAA
>WOXC01004219.1:0-169214 GCA_011680675.1 Gymnobelideus leadbeateri | reverse complement strand
AAAGCACAGTTCTACCATGGCAAAGAGCTCAAAAGTCGAGTCATTGGCTGGCAAAAAAGAACAAACAGAGGAAGCATAATCAGACCATAGAATCCCTTTTTGGGAACAAAAAGAATCAAAACATGGAACCAGAAGACAACAAAGCCAAAACTCCTGAATCAAAGCTTCCAGGAAAAATATGAATTGGTCACAGGCCACGAAGGAGCTCAGAAAGGATTTTGAAAGGAATTGGAGGAAAAATAGGAAAGAGAAATAAGAGCGATGCAAGAAAACCATGAAAAGCAAGTCAACAGCCTGCTAAGGAGATAAAAAAATACTGAAGAATATAGCACCTTAAAAAATAGACCAACTCAAATGGCAAAAGAGCCCTAAAAAGACAATGAGGAAAAGAATGCCTTAAAAAGCCAAACTGGCCAGATGCAAAAGGAATTTCAAAAAATCACTAAACAGAATAACTCCTTCAAAATTAGATTGGCACAAATGGAAGTTAATGATTTTATAAGAAATCAAGATACTATAAAACATATCTAAACAAATGAAAAAATAGAAGGCAAGGTAAAATATCTCATTGGAAAAACCACTGACCTGGAAAATAGATCCAGGAAAGATCATTTAAAATGTATTGGACTCCCTGAAAGCCATGACCAAAAAGAGCCTAAAAATCATCCTGCAAGAAATTCTCCAGGAAAATTGCCCTAATATTCTAGAACCAGAGGGCAAAATAGAAATTGAAAGAATCCTCAGATCACCTCTTGAAAAAGAGTTGAAAAAGAAAACTCCTAGGAATATCATAGCCAAATTCCAGAGTTCCCAGTTCAAGGAGAAAATATTATAAGCTGTCAGGAAGAAACAATTTGAGTATTGTGGAAACAAAATGAGGTTAACACAAGATCTAGCAGTTTATACATTGAGGAATCAAAGGGCTTGGATTATTATAGTCTGAAAGTCAAAGGAGCTAGGATTTAAAACCAAGAATCACCTGCCCAGCAAAACTGAGTATAATGCTTCAGCAAAAAATATGGTCATTCAATGAAATTGAATGAAATTGAATTGAAAATTCAATTCAATCAATCAACAATATTGTTGATGAAAAAACCAGAGCTGGACAGAAAATTTGACTTTCAAATACGATAAGCAAGAGAAGCATGAGAAGGTAAACAGGAAAATGAAATCATAAGCAACTTATTGAAGTGGATTATTTACTTTCCTGCAAGGAAAAATGATAATTGTAACTCATGATACTTTTCTCAGTATGTGGACGGTTGGAAATATATATGTATATGTGAGTGTGTATATGTGTGTGTACATGTATACATAGACAGAGGGGACAGGATTAGTTGAATAGGAAGGGATGATATCTAAAAAATAAAATTAAGTCTTGAGAGAGGAATATAATGAGAGAAGGAGAAAGGGAGAGATAGAATAGATATGAGAATATGTCCTGTGTAAAAGAGGCAAGAGAAAACTCTTACAATGGAGGGGAAGAGCAGAAAATTGAAAGGGAATGTGTCAACCTTACTCTCATTGAATTTGGCTTAAGGAGAGAATAACATACACATTCAATTGGGTATTTTACCCTACAGGAAAGTACGGGGGAAAAAAAGATAAGACGGGAGATGATAGAAGGGAGGGCAGATTGGGAGAGAGTGTAGTTAGAAGCAAACGATTTTGTAAAGGGACAGGGTCAATGTAGAAAATATAATAAGTAGGGGCAGGACAAGATGGAGGGGAATATAGTTAGTCTTTCACAATATAACTACTATGGAAATGTTTTGTGTAACTATACACGTACAACCTATATTGAGTTGCTTGTCTTTCCAGCGGGGGTGAGTGAGGAGAGAAGGATATGGACATCAAAGTTTTAAAAACAAATGTTAAAAAATTGTTTTTTACATGCATCTGGGAAATAAGATATACAGGCCCTTGGGTATAGAAATCCATCTTGCGCTACTAGAAAGTTAATGGTGAGGGAGGTGGAGATGGGGGAGATGGAGGAGGATATAAGGGAAAGTAGATTGAAACTATTGAAATTAAAGATAAATGAATAAAAGATAAAGTTTAAGTTATGAGTTGTCTTGTAGTTAAAATGTAAAAGAAAACAGAATAATCTGAATAATGGGTTTGAGAGATTTGGAAAGATAAAAGTTTGATTAGAAATATGGAAGGCAGAATAAGAATAAGAAGATTTGGGGACAAATGGGAGTTATCCAAGTTGCTCCTGTTCCTAATTAGTTGCTTTGGATAGCTTTGTGCCAGTTTCTGACGGTTTAAATATGTTGAGAGAATGTGAGGAAATATTTTAAGAAAAGAGAAAAGTTACAGAACTTGATTTGATAATTCGACCATATTTGAAATGGCCCTATCTGAAGGATACCAACCCATATTTATTTGCTATTTAAGACTTTTTGGAACTGCAATTTACTATTGTTTTAAGCTTTGATTGCAGGGATAATGGTTTGAGCTATCATAAAGCCAATAACAGAATGGCATGGTTCTGCAGGCTGAGAACTGCTAGAGGTAGATGTCTATGCCTGGGAAAAGTTTTGATGACAACCCTGGACCAGGCCTAGGTAGGATCTTCTAACCCTATTTTCCAATCCTGCTATTTCCTTTTTGAGAAAAGGAAAAATTTCTCCACCTTATTACTCCTAAGCCCTGCTTTCAGCACCTAGTAGCTACATGCTTGTCTATCAGATATGACTCATACCTGAAATCAAACAGAGCTTAAGGAAGTTCTTTCCTTCTGTTATGGTATATGACATTGTGCCTCTTTTTCTTTTATAGTAAATGTATATAACCAAGAAGTTCTGTAAGTACAATACTAAATCTATTAAATAATAGATGGAATCGGAAACATCTCTTACTATAATATGATGCAAAAAATGAATAACTTACAATTATAACCTATATTCATGGCCAAAAAAAATGTAATATAGAGATAAAATTCTCAAAAGGAGGAAATGATTAGACCAAGTAATAAGACAAAGATGTAATGGGATAGATGTATAATTAAAAAGGATAGTAAATTTTTTAAAAAGCAACAAGATCAGACTGATTCCTCTAACGATTATATATAAATGAATAAGATTGACTTCCAAACTTTTCCTATTATGGAAATTCAATTTTAAACATGTTTTGGTAATAAGATCTCAAATTGGAATTTTTTTTACAAAGATTGTATAAGACAGTGGTAAAAGTGAAATTATTTCTCCTTTATTAAAGTGTCTGATAACAGAAGTGTTTTAAAAGACAGATGAGTTTATTTTATGGTTGAACCCTCACATTTTAAAAGATTCTTATACCAGGTACAGGATATAGTTAAGGACAGAAAGAGCAAATTGTATATAAACTTAAATTCTCTGAAGTTTCAAAAATGGTGAACCAAATTTAAGTGATTGTACTAATTTATACTAAGTAAAAATTATCAGGGAACTTCCAGATTTGAACCAGAGAATCAAAACTCCCTTTTTGAACTGTCCTAAAAATAAAACTTATTGTCAAAGAAAGAACAACTAGGGATCAGATAACTACATGAGATATCTTGGATTTTTAAAAGGTGATATTGGGAATAGGTAACTGGGATACAAGGAACATTGGTAATACTGATTGGGTCGATTTGTACAATTCATGTTTAAGTTTTCTCAGTTACCTTGGTGACATGTAAATCTCCTTTTTGTAAACTGTGAGAAAAACTTTATTGTATTATTTGAACCTAGCCCTGCATGGCTGGAAAATGGAACCATTTCTATGTACCTTTAGTACCAAATCATGTGTTTTCTGGGAGCCCTGTCAAGTCTGTCTGACTATTCCCATAGCTGCCAACTTGTGGATATGAACTCCTGGATCTATCTATCACAGCTAACAATTGCCCCTGCTCCTGAGAGGACTTCTGAGCCCATAGTAGACCTTGCCCTCCAGTTTCCAAGGGGCCCAAAAAAGATGACATGAGATGCAGACAACTTTCTGAAGAGTCCAGACCAGGCCAGCATGAAGAATAGCTCCACCCTCACCTAACCACTTACCTACCCAAGACAAGTTATATTTACTTAGTTACTCTATACTCCCACTATACCTTCACACTCCTTACCTTAATTCCCCTTGCAACTTACTCCCTTTGCTTGTTTTCCATTGCCTTGCAGTGGCTGCCCATCTCTGGGAATGTCCAACCACGAGGGAAGAGCAACTTCTCCCATCTCCCCACTCACCCCATGAGGCAGACTCCATCTGACAAAAAATTCAACCTTACCTTTAGTGGTTCCTATTACAGGAAGTGGTTGGGGGGAAAAAAGGCCACCTAGATAATGATTTTTAGAAACTTTCCCCTTGAGGAGGAGAGAGATTTTTTTCCATACCTTCCTTGTTTTTAAGGTAAAGCTTTCAGCTTGCCTTTGACCAAAAGGAGGACATGATAATCATTAAATATCATTTTTTGGACCTCAAGAAGAGCTAAAGCCTGAAATAATCATTCAAACTGCTTTGCTTTGCTTTGCTTTAAAAATACCTTTTCCTGTGTCTGTAACTTCAAAGACAAGACAAGGTCAACAGTGGGTATTCTTCCTGTTTATGACAGAATGCTTGCAATTAAAATAGTGAACTTCTCTTATCTTTCCTAGAGGCCTGTGCTGTGTGTGGGAGGCTCAAGTATCCTGGGATTGTAATTTCCAACTGACACTACTTTGTCAATTGCCTTGTCTGATTTTATTTATGACTTATTCAACTAATAAACATATTTAAAAGCATATGGAGACCATAAATTTGAGGGATATGGTCATCCTAGAATTGTCCTAAAACATATAAAAGAACTTTGTCATTCTTGTATCAGGCAGTGAGAAGTTGGTTCTGGCTTCATGTAGCATATATATACTAGCTTTAAGAAAATAAATTATATAAATGTATATCATCTAGCCTTGTTTCTTTCCTTTAACTAAACTTTCAGGTCAACAATATTCACCAAGTGGTATTACAGCCAAATTCTTAAAGGGAGTTAGTTAAGGGAGTTAGAGGAAGAAATAGACAGCAAAATTATACTAGTGGGGGACCTCCATCTCCCCTTCTCTGAACTCGATAAATCTAACTTCAAAATAAACAAGAAAGAAGTTAAGGAGGTGAACAGAATTTTTAAGAAGGTAAATATGACAGACCTCTGGAGTAAACTGAATGGGGATAAAAAGAATACACCATCTTCTCAGTGGTTCATGGCACATATTCAAAAATTGACCATTTATTAGGGCATAAAAACCTCACAATTCAGTGTAGAAATCCATAAATATTATATGTATCTTTTTCAGATCATGAAGCAATAAAATTATATTTAATAAAGGGCAATGGAAAGATAGACTAAAAACTAATTGGAAACTAAATAATCCTAAGGAATGAGTGGGTCAAACAATAATTCATAGAAACAATCAGTAACTTCATTCAAGAGAATGACAATAATGAGACAACATACCAAAGCTTATGGGATGCAGCAAAAGTGAACCTTAGGGGAAGTTTGATATTTCTGAATGCTTACATGAATAAAATAGAGGAAAAGGAGATCAATGAATAGGGCATGCAACTGAAAAATCTGGAAAAAGAACAAACTGAAAATCTCCAATTAAATACTAAAAATACTGAAAACCAAAGGAAAGACTAATAAAACTGAAATTAAGAAAACTATTGAACTAATAAATAAAACTAAAAGATAGTTTAATGAAATAAAAACAATTAAATTGATAAACCTTTGGTCAATGTGGTTAAAAGAAAGAAAGAAGAAAACTAAATTACCAGTATCAAATATAAAAAGGGTAAACTTACCTCCAATAAAGAGGAAAATAAAACAATAATTAGGATTTTTTTGCCTAATTATATGCCCATAAATTTGACAATCTTAGTGAAATTGATGAATATTTACAGAGATATAAGTTGCCCAGATTAACAGATGAAGAAGTGAACTACTTAAATAATCCCATCTCAGAAAAAGAAATTGCACATGGCATCAATGAACTCCCTAGGAAAAAATTTTCAGGGTCAGATGGATTTATAAGTGAATTATATCAAACACTTAAAGAACAATTAATTCCAATACTTTACAGACTATTTGGGAAAATTGGAGAATAAGGAGTCCTACCAAATTATTTTATGATATAAATATGGTACTGATACCTAAATTGGGAAGAATCAAAACAGAGAAAGAAAATTATAGACCAATTTCCCTCATGAATATAGATGAAAAATTTTTAAATAAAGTCAGCTAAAAGATTACAGCAAAATATTATGAGAATAATACATTTGGACCAGCAGGATTTATTCCAGGAATGCAAGAGTGGTTTAATATTAGGAAAATTATCAGTATAATTGATCATATCAACCACAAAGCTAGTAGAAACCATATGATTATCTCAACATATGCAGAAAAAGGTTTTGACAAAATACAACACCCACTCCTATTAAAAATACTAGAAAGCATAGAAATACATGAAGTCTTCCTTAAAATAATAAGTAGTATCTATCTAAAACTATGTAATAGGGATAAACTAAATGCATTTCCAATAAGATTGGAGGTGAAACAAGGATGTCTGGTATCATCCCTGTTATTCAATTTGGTGCTAGAAATGTTAGCTGCATCAATAAGAGAAGAAAAGGAAATCAAAGGAATTAGATTAGGCAAAGAAGAGACTAAGCTATCACTCTTTGCAGATGATCTAATGATATACTTAGAGAATCCTAGAGAACCAAGCAAAAACCTACTTGAAATAATAAATAACTTTATCAAAGTTGCAGGATAGAAATTAAACCCACATAAATCCTTGGTATTCCTATATATTTCTAAGAAAGCCCACCAGCAAGAAATAGAAAGAGAAATTCCATTTAAAGTAACTGTAGACATTATAAAATATTTGGGAATCTACCTCTTAAAACAAACCCAGTGGGGTACTGCTTCATGGCCTGTTTCTGGAGTCAAGAAGGTGCTGAGAATTCTGTTCTGGGGATAAAGAGGCACTGGGCAGTCACCTAGGAAATTTCCAATCACAGGTGATAAGCAGCAGATTTTTGAAAAAGACAGGAACTATATGAATACAATTACAAAATACTTTTCACACAAATAAATTCACATCTAAATAACTGGAATAACATCAGTTGCTTGTGGTTAGGTTGAGCTCTAATATAATAAAAATGACAATTTTGCCTAAATTAATTTACCTATTTAGAGCCATAACAAACTACCAAAAATTATTTTATAGAGTTAGAAAAAATAATAAAATTCATCTGAAGAGCAAAAGGTCCAGAATATCAAGGGAATTGATGAAAAGAAATGCAAAGGAAGGTGGCTTTGCCGTACTAGACCTTAAATTGTATTATCAAACAGCAGTCATCAAAACTACTTGGTACTGGTTGAGGATTAGAATGGTAGATCAGTGGAACAGAATAAATACTCAAAGTACAATAGTTGATGACTATAGTAATCTACTGTTTGATAAACCCAAAGACTCCAGCTTCTGGGAAAGGAACTCACTATTTGACAAAAACTGCTCACAAACTGGAAAATACTATGGCAGAAACTGAGCATAGATCAATGTCTTACACCATACACCAAAATAAAGTCTAAATGAGTCCACAGTTTAGATATAAAGTCTGATACTGTAAGCAATCTGGGAGAACAAAGACCTGTCCGATTTATGGAGAAGAAAGAATTTATGACCAAACAAAAGATAAAGAGCATTACAAAATGCAAAATGGATAATTTTGTTTATATTAAATTGAAAAGATTTTGTACAAACTAAACCAATGTAAACAAGATTGGGAAGGAAACAGAAAATTGGTAAAATAGAATAAATGGGGGTTGGATAGGATGGAGGGAAATACAGTTAATCTTCTACAATATAGCTGTTATGGATATGTTTTGAAAGCATTTTTACAACTCATGTCTCTCATAAAGAGCCCCTGTATATACAAAATATTTATAGCAGCTCTTTTTGTGGTGGCAAAGAACTGGAAATCAAGGGGATGTCCATCAGTTGGGGCATGATTGAACAAGCTGTGGTATATGAATGTAATTAAATACTATTGTGCTATAAGAAATGAAGAGCAGAGAGACTTCATAATGACCTTGAGAGACATATAAACTGATGCCGTGTGAGGGCAGCAGAACCAGGAGAACACTGTACATGATTACAAGTATATTCTTTCTGTGGTGACTGACTTTGATAAACTGGGCTCCCCTCAGCAACGCAAGGTTATAAGACAACTCCAAAGGACTCATGGTGGAAGAGGCTATTCACATGCAGAGAAAGAATTATGAAGTCTGAGTGCAGATCAAAGCAAACTACTTCCTCTCTCTCTTTTTCATTTTTTGTTTTGTTTCTTCTTCCTTGTTATTCATTCCATTGGTTTTAATTCTTCTTTACAACTTGACTAATGTTTAATGTAAAGGTATATGTAGACACTATATAGGTTTGCATGCCACCATGGGGTTATGGGGTGGGGGGGGCAAAATTTGAAACTCAAAAACTTGTGGAAATGAATGTAGTAAACTAATAGTAAATAAATATTTTAAAAAGCAAATTATGGTACATGATGTAATGGATTATTATTATACTATAAGAAATGTAAGATAATATGTGTGATGAATATAGAGATGCATTGAAGTATCTACAAGAAGTGATGCAGAGTGAAGTATACATAGCTAAAAAAAAATATACACAATAGCTACAATGATGAAAATTGAAAGAACAACCAAACAGCAAAAAAATTTGAAAGTGAGTGTAAGAAAATTATAAAGATCCAACAGGACTTCAATGAAGAAATTTGAGCAGATAACTCCCAAGGTACTCATTTGTGGAGGAGGGAAGTCCACAGGTGTTACATATTGTATATATTTTCAGACTTTTTCAATGTATTTATCAGTTGGACTAATTTTTTTCTCTCTCAAAAAAATTTACTCTTATCTGTGATGACTCCGGGCGAGAGGAGGGACACAATGTAGCTGAGATAATGTAAAAAATAGATATCAATAAAAATTTATTTTTAAAAAATCCAAGTGTGCTATATCCTAGGGCAACATCTGTGAAGTACCACAATAAACCTCAATCTTCTTCTTGTGATCTAAAGATAATCACATTTATTTCTTCCTGCAGTGACTGAGATTCAGTTATATCTGAGATGAAATCTAGGTATACATACATTCCCACATCTACTCACATCCAGATGTACCCTTTGTCCCCATGTTTCCATACTTTTATTACCCTATGTCCTGAGTATTTTGCTTGTTTAAGCCTTGGAGTTATTTTTTAATTTACATAATTTCTCTCTTTTGTGAAAACCTATAAACCCTCAAACTGTAAGAACAATTCACACAGTAAAAGTAAATATTGTAAGTAAATGATGTAAAAGTAAATGATGAAAGATGACGTGCATTCTTCAGAGTGCATTGAATTAGCAATACATCCATGAGTAAATACATACAGACAAGCATAGCAAATGGGCAAGGATTGTAATGCCATGCACAAGCAGATTTCTAGAAGAATGCTACTGTGAACAGCTTTTAAGGTTCTGATTACGTAGTATAGTGAACACTCTAATAACAAACCAGAGCAAAACATTCACAGAGAATCAAAATACAACATTCACATTGTTACAACTTATCACAGAAAATCAAAATATAGCATTCACAATGACTTATCACTAAAATGGCCACATAGTCTTCACCAAAGTGGTCACAATACTTTTCAGCAAAGTACAATCATTTAGTAACTCAATCATTCAATCATCCTTAAGGAGACTTCCTTAAGGGTCACAAAATACAATAGTCAAGGTTCTCCACTCATGGGGCACACTAAGTTACAAATCAGTCACTACTCAGTCATCAGTCACTACTCAGTAACCTCTTAAAGGGTAGACACACAGGCCATCCACCCCTAGGTCACAGTAAATCACAATCTTCTCAGTCAGTGCACAGTATCCAAGTAAAGTTTTCTTTCAGCTTAACTCGAGGCTGGCTCTCAGCTCCCATGGTTCCTCTTCCATGGGCCAGCTCCAACTGTCACCTGGATTCAAAGGCAGGCAGCTCCCAGTTCCTTGTCCATCTTCTTGTCCAGTTTTTCATACAGTTCCCATATTGAAACTCACAGTATCCAGGCCACCTTAATTTCTTCACAATTCCTGTTTCTGGGAAGACAAATATTAACAGAGCCATAATAATATTCAAACACATTGCCAGCACCATAATCAATTCACTATCTGCCTGCAAAATCAACTCAGACCCACCAAGATCTGAGAACTCAACACAAATTATCAACATAGAAATCAACACTGACCCACAAACAAGGTCCAAGAGGTCAGCACAAATCATCAGTAAAGTCCCAGGACCTCCAAAACCATTTGTCTCTCTCTGTCTCTCTGTTTCTCTCTTTGTGTGTGTCTCTCTGTCTCTCTCTCTCTCTCCATTCTCCCCTTTTACCTCTTCTCCCCATTTCTCTATCTTCTTGTCTCTGCTCTTTCTATCTTTTTCTTTCTGTCCTCTTTCTCTGTCTCTCTCACTCCCTCTCCCTCTTTCTCTATGTTTGTCCCTTCCCCTCTGCCTTCTATCCTTTTCCCACTCTCTGACAAAAGTAAAATAGTTACTATCTTCCTGATTTGCTTTAATGATCACCTCATTCTTTACAAAGGAGGAGGAACAAATAAGGTGAAATTCTCTTTTGTTTTTGATTCTTATTAACAAGGAAGAACTGGATTTTGGAGTAGAAATGTTGGGAATTGATCAATAAATGGATATTTAACAAACACACACTATGTACCAGGCACTGAGAACACAAAGTGAAAAGAAATTAGTCTCTACTCATAATGAAAGTAGTGTATTTTATGAGAGAACAAAGACAAACATCCTCTAATAAGCCTCCTAGATTTTGAGAAACCAAATTTCAAAGAATTCAAAGGAAACACAAGTAGGATACATGGGACAAAAGTTCTGTTGGAGAAGTCAACCTGAGGGATGGGAAAACTGAAGCATGAAATACAAAGATACAAAAAAAATAATTCCAATGAGGAAAAAATATATATTATCTGAAGAAGTCAGAGTCACTGTGTAGTGAATTTCCCAACCTAGATTTTTTAAAATATATGCACAAGAGATGAAAGCAATGTCAAGTAACATGATTAATTTAAGAATGTGGCATGAGACTAAAGAAACTGTCAAAAGTTCTAAAACTCAAAATGAAGATGATGAAGAAAGGTAAGGAGAAGAAA
The DNA here is from genome assembly GCA_011680675.1 of Gymnobelideus leadbeateri. Lineage (NCBI taxonomy): Eukaryota > Metazoa > Chordata > Mammalia > Diprotodontia > Petauridae > Gymnobelideus > Gymnobelideus leadbeateri. Next base: position 157,991 of record WOXC01004219.1, on the reverse strand, counting down.
AAGGGCTTGTGGTTTTGCTTTAAACTATATTGGAGGAGAGAGGAGGATCAAAGGAGAGATAGGACCACTGATTGGGATGGCTGGGATGATGACAAATGACAATAGAGACCAAGAAGTCTTACTTAATACTTCTTTTGTTTCTATTTTCCCTGCCCAAGGAAATGGCCTTTGCCTTGGAAATAACAAAGCAAAAATGATGATCAGGTTGTCAATATTTAAGCTAAGTTGTGAGATGATAAGAGAGCGCCTACATTTGATGAATTGAGTCCCCCTTACTCAGATAAACTACACCTTCAGGTACTATAAAAAGCAACATAGTTGATATCATAGAACTAAAGGAGGATCATTGAGAATGGAAAAGGTACTATAAACCTGAAGAATAAAAATGTCCTCCAAATTAAAAAAAAAAAGGTAGAAAAGCTTGTCTTTGATTTCTGGGAAATTTTTAGAATAATTCATTAAAGATATGGTTAGCAAAAATCTCAAAAAGGAAAGACTGATTACAACAGTAAACAGGTCATGTCAAAATAAGCTTCCCTTTTTTGATACTATTATTAAATTAGGAGATCCGAAAATGTTATGGAAATGGTTTACCAAGATTTTGGCAAAGCTAAAGTTTTTCATACTATTCTTATGGAAAAGATGAGACACACGGTGAGACAATAATGGAATAAGACAGATTTACCACTGGTTGAATGACTTGATTCAAGTAATAGTCATTGAATATCTAGGCTGAAGAAGTAGTTCAAAGTTAACTTGGCAGTGAAGTCTCCAAAGAAGTACCTCAAGGACCTGTGCTATGTAATGTATTTTTATTAATGACTTGAATAAAGTCATAAATGACATGATCATCAAATTTAAAGATGAAAACCTGAGGAGGAAAATTAACGCTATAATATGGAGTTGGGTTCTCAAAAGATCTCAACAGGCTAGTGCACTGGACTGGATCCAATAAGATGAAAAACTAAAAGAATAAATATAAAGTTTCAGATTTTGGTTTAAAAAAATAACTTCACAAGTACAAGATGGAGAAGGCATGGTTGTCGTTAAAAAGATCAGAAAGTGTTCATGTACTGCTAGTTAACATTTGCATAATACTTTAAGGTTTATAAAGTTTAAATCATAATTTTACAAATATTTGTGAGTATTAACACACTTTATCCTCATAAAAACACAGAGAGGTAGGTACTATTATTATTCCCATTTTATAGATAAGGAAACTGAGACAGAGAGGTTAAATGGTTTGTCCAGGATCTCGCAGCTAGTATGGCTTCCTGATTCCAGGTAGAGTACTCAATCCATCAAGCATAGCGTTTTGGCAACTATTCTCATAGAATGTAAGTATCTTGAAAGTAGGGATTGTTTCTTTTTTGTCTTTGTAAGATCAAGGACTACAGTAGTACTTGTCACAGGGTGAGTGTATAATAAATAGCTATTGATTGATTGATTGGTTTCGGCTACATTCAAAGAGGCAAACCTTCCAGGAATAAGGAGTTGAGAGTTACTCTGCCCTCTCTCCAGGAGAAACCATTTCAAGAAAGCATGGTTGAGTAAAGATGGTGATAAGTTTACAGAGCACCTAGAGGAATGCAACTAGGAGGGTGAAGGACCAGGAGTTAGAAATTAAGGGTTTTAGCTAAAAGAAGAGTAACTGATAGGACACCATTGTTGTGTTCAAGAATGGAACGTATTGACATAGGGAAAAGGGATTAGGTCTGTTCTCTTTGGTCCCAAAAGATCAGGATCTATGAGAGAAAGTTGCAAAATGGCAAAATCAGGCTGATGACAAGAAAAAATCCTAATAATATAAGTTTTCCAAAGTTAGAATTGGTTTACATAACATTGAGTTACCTTTCATTACATTTTTTAATCTTAGTCTAGATGACCACTCCACAGGTATATTATAGTATTAAAGTATTCCACTCTGGTATGGGTTGAACTAGACAGCAACTTAGATCCCTTCCAACTCTAAAATCCTGTGATTCTGTGACAGAATCATTTCTTTCAAGTCCAGTTCTTAGTGAGGACTTAAAATTGTTAAAACTGAATATATTGAAACTCTACTCAGTGAAGATGTAAATTGGGCCCCATAGCAAAGAATATTGAAAAAATGAATTATTCAGCAGGACAATAATGGTAACTCACAGAGACATCATGGAGGAGTGGATAAAGAGCTGGCCTTGGATTAAAAAAGACCTGGTTTCAAGAACTACCTCTAACAAACACTTGCAGTGTCACCTGGAGTCAGTCATTTAATGTCTCAGAGAGTCCCCAAGCAACTCTCTAGAATCACAAATTGTGGCTCCCATTCTAATCTGCACTGACACAAGGAGTTTCCTCATTGGAAGTACCTTAAATAATGCAATCACAGTTCTGATCCAAATAATAAGAGTAAAAATAGGCAGAAGTTAGGCATAGACCAGCATCTCATCCTGTACACCAAAACAAGCTCAAAATAGTATATGATTTAGAAATAAAGCATGATGTCATAAGTAAAGTAGTGGGGCATGGGAGAAGCTGTTAGATCTATGAACATGGAAGAATTCACGACAAAGCAAAAGAAAGAGAGATTCATAGATTCATTCATTCATTCATTCATTCATCAATAAGGTCTACACTTCTTGATGCAGCCAAGTGTTGAAATTCACTTTCTCCTCTCCTTTCAGCTTCATATATCATTCATTCAAATACATTATTCAAAATGAATAATTTTGATTATGGAAAATTTGAAAAGTTTTTATACAAACAAACCAATGCGCTTATAATTAAAAGAGAAATAGGAAGGGGGAGGAGCCAAGATGGCAGAAAGGAAGCAGTAACCTCTCTGAGCTCCTCAGTCACTAAGGCTCAAAGGGTGAATCTGAGTGGAATCCGGAGTGACGGAGCCCACTGGAAGACGAAGTGTGGCAGAGTCCAGCCCAGGAGGTTGCCCAGTGTGTCCAGACTGGTCGAGCGCAGAGCGTGTGGGGTCTGCACAGCCCAGACCTAAGAGCAGACAAGCAGACTACACCAGAGAGAGCAAAAGCCCCAGCCGAGGACGAATCACAGTCATCTCTCAGACGGGTAGGATCATTGGAGCCAGGTAGGAGAGTTGGGCCCTCAGTGGAAAGAGCAGCTTCTCTGGCTGCATTTGGCCCCCAGCCTGGAAGTTTAGAAACTGCCTGCCTGTATAATACAGGGGCTGGAATGGCAAAGTAAATTCTAGCTGCTCAGATCCTCCCATCCCTCCTTCATGAAGCAGAAAACCCAAAGATAAGTCTCCCACCCAGACTGAAATCCCAAGTTAATGGAAATAGCCCCAGGCTTGAGAGTCTCCAAGAAGGGGTGTAACTGAGATAGCCAGGAGTCTGTAGAGAAGAGAGGGTGGGGTCCCAACAAGCCCCACCTCTCCTCACCAACAAAAGCCTACTTATAGCCCAGGGGTATAGAGGTAGAAATCTGAAGTGGTCAGATGCACCCATACTTACTCATCTACAGCCCTCATTGACTTCCCTGACTTAGCCATAAACTAGCCACCCAGAGGTATTCAAAGTCAAGGATCAGGCCCTAAACTCATAGCCTGAGAAACTAAGAAACAGGAAGTCACAATGGGAAAAAAGGAAGCTGAGAAGGAGAAGGGGGAGGCAAAAAAGTCTATTCGAGCATACTATGCAGGGCAAGAACAACAAAATACACAGGACAATATAGACTCTCTACCCACAGCTGAGACCACAGAAGGAAACATGATCTGGTCTCAAGCCCAAATAGCATTCCTGGAGGAGCTTAAGAAAAATTTTAAAGACCAAATCAGGGAGGCAGTGACCAACTTGGAAAAACATGTCAGTGAAGTAATTGGAGAAAATACCTCCCTAAAAAAGGAACTTCAAAAAATAACTGAAGACTGTAATTCGATAAAAATTAGAAACAGTCAAATTGAAGCTCAGAACTCTATGATGCAGCAAGAGTCAATCAAACAAAACAAGATGATCGAGAAATTGCAAGAAAATGTAAAACATCTCACTGGAAAAATAACTGACCTAGAGAACAGATCCAGGAGAGACAACCTAAGAATTATTGGTCTACCGGAAAGCCATGATGAAAAAAGCAGCTTAGACAACATCCTCCAAGAGATTGTCAAAGAAAACTGTCCTGAGGTCCTGGAATCAGAAGATAAAATAACTATCGACAGAATTCACCAGACTCCTCCTGAGAGAGATCCCAAACTGAAAACTCCAAGAAATATAGTAGCCAAATTCCAGAATTACAAGATTAAAGAAAAAATTCTACAAGCAGCCAAAAAGAAACAATTCAAATATCGAGGAACTACAGTTAGGATCACACAGGACCTAGCAGCTTCTACATTAAAAGAGCGGAGGGACTGGAATTTGATATTTTGTAGGGCAAGAGAGCTAGGACTACAACCAAGGATTAACTACCCAGAAAAACTGAGCATAATCTTCCAGGCAAGGAGATGGTTGTTTAATGAAATAAGGGACTTCCAGATGTTCCTGATGAAAAAGCCAGAGCTCAATGGAAAATTTGATCTCCAATTACAAGACTCAAGAAAGACATAAAAAGGTAAACAAGGGAAACACAGACTCACAAATGCATAAGTGCACACACCCACACCCACAAACACATGCTCATTACTTGGGATGCAACAAGAGCAAAACGTTCACATCCCTATATGTGGAGCTGATAACTGTCAATATTCAAAATCTTTATGATTATCATGACCTTCAAAAGGGTTATACTTAGATACATGGTGTGGGTATGAATGCACTAACCTGATGTCTAAAAAAAAAAAAAAACTATTAAGGGGATCAAAGAGACTGTAATGGGAAAAAGGAAAGGATTAGATAGGAAAAGGTAAAATATGCCATCTGAAGAGGCATTAAAACACACTACAGAAGAGGGGAAAGAAAGAGGGAGAGGAACATCATTTAAACACTATTCTCACTGGTTCTGGTTCAAAGAGGGATTAACTTAAATCAGTGAAGTTTAAGATTTTAATGTGAATAAACACATAAATTCATTAAATAGAGCAAAAGGAGGGAGGGAGAGGAGCACTGTTTGAAATTTACTCTCATTGGTTTGGAATCAAATGGGGAGTAATTCACTCTGATAAGTATAAAAACTTATTTCGTCCTATAGAAAACAGAAGGGTAAGGGGGGGGGTGAAAAAGAGGAGATTAAAGTGGAGGGATTAGAAGGGAGGGAAAGAGTAATAAGGGGAGAGGGTAGGTTAAGAAGAGGGATCACTGGGTGGGAACACTGAGGGAGGGGCTGGTCAAAAGGGAAAACTTCAAGGAGGGGAAGGGAGAAGGAAGAAACAAAAACATAAACAGGGGAGGGAATAGGATGGAGGGGAAGAGACAGATAGTCATTATTACTGTGAATGGGATGAACTCTCCCATAAAACAGAGGCGGATGGCAGAATATATTAAAAACCATAATCAGCAGAATATATTAAAAACCACAATATGCAGTCTACAAGAAACACATTTGAAACAAAGGGATATATATGCACCAAGTGGTATAGCATCTAAATTCCTAGAGGAGAAGTTAAAGGAATTAGAGGAAGAAATAGATAGCAAAACTATACTAGTGGGGGACCTTAATCTTCCCCTCTCTGAACTCGATATATCTAACCTCAAAATAAACAAGAAAGAAGTTAAGGAGGTGAATAGAAACTTAGAGAGACTAGATATGATGGATCTCTGGAGAAAACTGAATGGGGATAAAAAGGAATTCACTTTCTTCTCAGCAGTGCATGGTACATACTCAAAAATAGACCATGTACTAGGGCATAAAAACCTCACAATCCAGTGCAGAAAGGCAGAAATATTAAGCGCATCATTCTCAGATCATGATGCAATAAAAATTATATGCAATAAAGGGCCATGGAAAGACAGACTAAAAACTAATTGGAAACTAAACAATTTAATCCTAAAAAATTGGTGGGTCAAAGAAGAAATTATAGAAACAATCAATAATTTCATTCAAGAGAATGATAATAATGAAACAACATACCAAAATTTGTGGGATGCACTAAAGGCAGTTCTCAGGGGAAGTTTTATATCCCTGAGTGCATACTTAATTAAAGCAGAGAGAAGGGAGGTCAATGAATTGGACATGCAATTGAAAAAGCTAGAAAAAGAACAAATTAAAAATCCCCAATTTAGTACCAAATTAGAAATATTGAAAATCAAAGGTGAGATTAATAAAATTGAAATTAAGAAAACTATTGAATTAATAAATAAAACTAAGAGCTGGTTTTATGAAAAAATCAATAAAATTGATAGACCCTTAGTCAATATGATAAAAAACAAGAAAGAAGAAAACCAAATTATGAGTATCAAAAATAAAAAGGGTGAATCTACCTCCAATGAAGAGGAAATCAAAAAAAAAAATAATGAGGAATTATTTTTCCCAATTGTATGCACATAAATTTGACAATCTTAGTGAAATGGATGAATATTTACAAAATCACAAGTTACCCAGATTAACAGAAGATGAAGTGAATTGCCTAAATAACCCCATCTCAGAAAAAGAAATCAAACAAGCCATCAAAGAAATCCCTAGGAAAAAATCTCCAGGGCTAGATGGGTTTACTAGTGAATTCTATCAAACATTTAAAGAACAATTGATTCCAATACTCTACAAACTATTTGGGAAAATTAGTGAAGAAGGAGTCCTACCAAACTCTTTCTATGACACAAATATGGTACTGATTCCTAAATCAGGAAGAGATAAAATAGAGAAAGAAAATTGTAGACGAATTTCCCTCATGAATTTAGACGCAAAACAAGTATTAGAGAGCATTATAAAATGCAAAATGGATAATTTTGATTACATTAAATTGCAAAGCTTCTCTACAAACAAAGCCAATGTAACCAAGATCAAGAGGGAGGTGGGAAATTGGGAAAGAATTTTTACAACTTGTGTCTCTGATAAAGGACTCATCTCTAAAATTTATAGAGATTTGAGCCAAATCTATATGAATATAAGTCATTCCCCAATTGATAAATGGTCAAAGGATATGAACAGGAAATTTTCAGAGAAAGAAATTAAAGATATCTATAAGCATATGAAGAAATGCTCTAAATCACTATTAATTAGAGAAACGCAAAGCAAAACAACTCTGAGATACCACATCCCTCCAGTCAGATTGGCTAAGATGACAAAACAAGAAAGTGACAAATGCTGGAGAGGATGTGGACAAATTGGAACACTAATACATTGCTAGTGGAGTGAACTTATCCTACCATTCTGGAGAGCAATCTGGAATTATGCCCAAAGGATTATAAATAATTTCATACCCTTTGACCCAGCAATACCACTTCTAGGGTTATATCCCAAAGAGATCCTAGAAGTGGGAGGAAGACCCATATGTACAAAAATATTTTTAGCAGCCCTTTTTGTGGTTGCAAAGAATTGGAAACTGAAGGGGTGCCCATCAATTGGGGAATGGCTAAACAAGTTGTGGTATATGAATGTAATGGAATATTATTGTGCTATAAGAAATGAAGAGGTGACGGATTTCATAATTACCTGGAGAGACTTATACAAACTGATGCTGAGCGAGAAGAGTAGAATCAGAAGAAATCTGTATACAATCACAGACATACCATATCTGTGATGACCAACTATGACAGACTGGACTCTTTTCAGCAATGCAGTGATATAAGTTAACCCCGAAAGACTCAAGAAAGTGAGAAATGTGCCATCCAGAGATATAACTAGAAAGAACTGAGCCTGAATCCTGATGGAAGCAAACTAAATGATCTTGTTCTTTTCATTGTTTGGTTTTATTTCTTCCTTACCATCTTTCATCCCACCTAGTACAATACGCCTTTGTAATTGGAATAATGTCTAATATGAATGCATTTGCAGATCATATACTGGACTATATGCTGTCGTGTGGGGAGCAGGGAGGGAAGTAAAGGAAATTTGAAAATCAAGGAACTATGGAATTGAATCTTGTTAACTGAAACTAAACTAATAAATTAATTTTTTAAAAAAGAGAAATAGGAAGTAAGCAATCTTTACAGCAGGTTTCTCAGATAAGAGTCTCACTCTCTAGATATGTAAATGTCCAAATATATAAAGAATTGAAACAAATTTATGAAAATAAGACATATTCCCTTACAGAAAGATGGTTAAGGGATATGAAGAGGCAGTTTCCAGAGGATGAAATCAAAACTATCAATAGTCATATGAAAAAAATTTAAATAAATAATAAGGGAAATGTGAATTAAAAACAACCCTGAACCTCATATCTATCAGTCTGGCTGAGATGACAGAAAAAAAAGTGACAAATGCTAAAGGGGGTATAGGAAAACAGGGACATTAATGCACTGTTGGTGAGGTTGAAAACTATTCCAATCATTGTGGAAGGAAATTTGGAACTATATCCAAATGATATGCACTGTGAATATCCTTTGACTCAGCAATACCACTATTAGGTCTTTATCCCTAAAGAGATCAAAGGAAAAGGAAAAGGTTTTATGTGTACAAAATCATTTATAGCAACCTTTTTCGCAATGGCAAAGAATTAAAAACTGAGGGGATGCCCATTAATTGGGGAATAGTTAAATAAGCTATGGTGAATGAATGTCATAAACTATGGTGCTATAAGAAATAATGAAGGTAATGATTCAGAAAATCTTAGGAAGACGTAAATGAAATGATGCAAAGTGAAATGATCAGAAATAGGAAAATATGCACAGTGATTGTAACAATTGTTACATATTGTAATAATGATGAATTATGAAAGGTTTAGTTACTCTGACTAATATTATGATCCACAACAATTTCAAAGGATTCATGATGAAAAATGCTATTTACCTCCAGAGAGAGAAATGATGAACTCTGAGTATAAATGGAAGTACTTTTGTCTTCTTTGTTTTTGTTTTGTTTTTAGAACATGGCTAATGAAGACAAAAGTTTTGCATGACTTCATATGTGAAACAAGTGTTGTGTTTCTTGACTTCTCAATGGATAGGAGTAGGGAGGGAGGGAGAGAATTTGGAAGATAAAATTAAATTTTAAAAAATTATGAGAAAAACACATTTTAAAGGTTTACAAAGTATCTTTCTCATCACAATAAGTCAGTCAATAAGTATTTATTAAGTATTTGCTATGTCCTAGGCACTGTGCTAAGTACTGGGGATAGTACAAATGTTAGTTCCCTAATGCAAGAAATAAAAAGCAGGGGGCAGAGCCAAGATGGCGGAGAAAAAACAGCTCATCCAAGCCACTCTGCCCCCAGCTCTCTGTCCCCTATCTGTCAGCAAAGCCATAGTGTGGCAACAAGCCCAAAAGTCAAGTAATTAAGTGGCAACATGCCAAGGCAAAGGAAACAGAAAATGCAACACTAGACTCCTATTTTGGGGGCATAGAGTGGGAAAAGGACTGTGAGGTCAGAAGTCCTGCTCCAAAAGCCCCAGGGGAAAACATGAGCGGGTTGCAGGCCATAGAGGACCTTAAAAAGGACTTTAAAAATCAAATAAGAGAAGTGGAGGAAAAATTGGAAAGAGAAATGAGAAGGATGCAGGAAAAGTATGAAATGAGGGTCAACAGCCTGACTGAGGAAAACAACACCTTAAAAAATAGACTAACTCAAATGGCAAAGGAGGCCCAAAAGGGCAATGAGGAGAAGAATCCCTTAAAAAGTCGAATTTTCCAGATGGAAAAAGAATCTCAAAAGTTCACTGAGAAGATTCATTCCTTCAGAGTTAGACTGGAGCAAATGGAAGCTAATGACTTTATGAGAAATCAAGATGATGTTAAGCAGATCCAAACAAATGAAAGAGTAGAAGGCAATGTGAAATATCTCATGGGAAAAACCACTGACCTGGAAAATAGATCCAGGAGAGACAATTTAAAAATTATTGGACTACCTGAAAGCCATGTTGAAAGAAAGAACCTAGAAATCATTCTTCAAGAAATTTCAAGGAAAATTGCCCTGCTGTTTTAGATCCAGAGGGCAAAATAGAGGTTGAAAGAATCCACCAATCACCTCCTGAAAAAGATCCCAAAAAGAAAACTCCCAGGAATATTATAGCCAGGTTCCAGAATCCCCAGATCAAGGAGAAAATACTACAAGCAGTCAGGAAGAAACAATTTCAATACTGTGGAAACACAATCAGAATAGCACAGGACACGCTGAGGGATCGAAGGGCATGGAATATGATATTCCAGAGGGCAAAAGAGCTGGGAATGAACCCAAGGGTCACCTACCCAGCAAAACTGAGCATTTTGTTTCAGGGGAAAATATGGTCATTCAGTGGAATAGAGGACTTTCAAGCATTCTTGAGGAAAAAACCAGAATTGAATAGAAAATTTGACATCCAGACACAAGAAGCAGGAGATGCCTGAGAAGGTAAACAGGGAAAGGCAATCAAAAGGAACTTATCAAAGTTGAACTATTTACATTCCTATATGGAAAAACAATAACTGTGACTGAGGAAATCTTTCTCACTATAAAAATAATGGAAGAAGGGTGTATGGTCATGTGAATACATATGTGAATGTGTGTGTGTGTATGGTTACAGTTATATATGGATAGAGGGCATAAGTTGAATTCGTTGGGAAGGGAGAATACTCAAGGGATGAAATTATGAGGTGAGAGAGGAAAGTGGCAAGAGGAGATGGGGAGAGACAGGGTAGGGTGAACTATTTCATGTAGAAGAAGCAAGGTGAAGTGGTTGCAAGGGAGGGGGAGAATAGGAAGGCAAAAAGGCAAAACCACATTCTCATTGAATTTGGTTCAGGGAAAGAATGACATATATACTAAATGGGATATCTCAACCTACAGCAGAATAGGGGAAAGGGGGATGAGTGGTGGGATGATGGATGGGAGGGCATCCTTGGGGGGAGGCTAGGTTGGAGGTACCCACTATGGAAGAGGGACGGGATCAAGTGGGGAATGGACCAGGTGGGGGTGGGATGTGGGGGAGGGAATTATAAGCAGCCTTGTACAATATATCTACTATGATAATGTTTTGCACAGCTAGACATGTACAACATACACTGAATTACTTATCTCCCCAGAGGGAATGGGTGACAAGGGAGGAAGGAAATGGATCTGAAATTCAAGGTCTTAAGATTAAATGTTTCAGATATATATAAACACAATTATTAATACTCTTTTGCTTGTAATTGGGAGATAAGATGTGCAGGCATTGGGACACAAAGATTCACCTTCCTCTAATGGAGAGGTCGAAGTGGGTGTGAGAGAGGATAGGGGAGAGAGCAGATTGGAGGAAGCGATATCTTGCGGGACTGCTGTTCTGGGAGGTTGGGTAGGGGAAAAACAGGGGGAGGAAATGATTGTAACCCAAAATCTGGCGGAAATGAATGATGTAAAACAGAAGTTAATAAAGCATTTGTTTAAATAAAAAAAAGAGAATGTCTACACTTCTTGATGCAGCCAAGTGTTGAGATTCACTTTCTCCTCTCCTTTCAGCTATATCATGCCCATACCCAAAGACATTCAGAGGAAGTTTCAAACACAATCAAGACAAAGGAGAAGAGAGGACAAATTGGAGAATTAATCCCCTGATAATAAATTATTTTCAAAAATTCATTTGAGTAACCTACATGTGATTATGAAAACATATCTACTCAAAAGAAAAGTGGGAGAGGGGGAATGGTTTATGGGGGGAGGGGAGGGAGCTGTCTTTATTTATTCTGAACAACACAAAGCACAACCTCTGCTGACTATAAGGAGAAGGCTTGAATATATGCTTTCTCTAAATAAGCATAGTCAAAGGTTGCAGTTTCCCTAGCAACAGATGACTTCTTTCTATTTTTTCTTAGGGAAAAAGAAATGTACTCTGGTTTTCCAAAGAGCTTTTCATACAAGATATCAAAGCATTCTGTGGACAAATTGTCACACCGCCCCGGTGAAGTAGATAAATAGTATCCCCCTACTCCCCTCATTTTCTAGATGGGGAATGAAGTGAACAGGACAAACCTTAGTCCTGGCCACCTGCATCAATGGCAGCAAGAAGAAGGAATTGTCCTTTTTTCTCCTACTCTTACCTCTTAGTGGAACAGAAGCTGAGTCAGAGACACTCTGAGGAAAGTCACCATATGGAATGGCACTATTAGATCAACAAAAATGAGGGATGGTGGAAAGAAAGGGAAGACTAATGCTAATATCAAATTCAGCAAACATTTTTCAAGTGACTACTCTGGGCAAAGTACTGTGCTGGGTTATAGGGGAGATACAGAGTTCACCTAAAACAAACTCCCTGCCCTTGTAGAGCTTGCATCTAGTAAAATAATAGAACATCAGTATAAATATCTTAACCTAGAAGGCCATATGTTAAGTGCATGATATAAAGTAAACCCTGATGGAAGGGTTAACAAGGATGGGGGTGAAGTAGAGGGGAATTGAGGAAGATAATTGTAGCTGGAGTCAATAGATCTGGGTTCAAATCACAGTTCTACTGTGCTTACTGCCTGTATAACCTTGGGGAAGTAACTTAGTCTCACTGGACCTCAGTTTTCTTGACCATAAAATGAGAGGAGTTGGAGTAGGTGATTTCCAACCCTAATTCCAGCTCTATGACCCTAAGTTGCTTAACCTCTCAAAGGCCCACACAACTTTCTAAAATGATAAGGTACAATTTTACAAACTGGTAAAAACAGCAATCTTTCCCTACCGCTTTCTTGTCCAATGAAGTGACAGATTAAAGGGAAGAACTCGCCATCAATGATTTACTATCATGCATGGAACAAGATTTTAACCTTCACACTCAGTCAAATTATAGACAAGATAAAAATCCTCCTTACCCAAGACTCCCTCTTTAACACTTTTCACTATCCAGACCATAGACTGGAAGCACCCATCTAGTTGTTAACTTTACTTTGTGCACAAGTAATTGGAGGGTTGAAGGGAAATGATTAACACAATTTATAATTCAATGGCATCCAGGAAGCTATGCCATCAACATGAATTTGTTAAATTCACAGGCAAAGGATTAGTCATTTTTCAAGTACACACACTCCAATCATCTCATTGAGTGTTTGATTCACATTTTATTTCCATTTAAGAAGGCAAAGGAGAATTTTTCATTTAAAAGATGATTCCTTTGGCTGAGCTCCCATGGTTAAGAGAGCACAAGATCTTTCTCTTTCTCTCTCTGTCAAATCCAAGAGTTATTTTTTTTTTATAAATTAGTCTCCAGGTAAAACTCAGGAAAATCCATCATCATCTTCATTTTACTTTTTTTTATTAAGGAAGAGATTCCACAGTATAATAAATCTGATTTACATGAAAAGATTTCTAAATGATTGCCAAGTCCTAACTAAGGCTTTGGTTTTATTAAAATTTTTATTAACTTTTTTTCCACCAGCACAATTTTTATAGATTATTTCTTACCACTCTCTAAATCAAGAGGCAAATTAAATACTCAGGATTAGGTAGCCTAAGAAGAATTCCGGTTGTAGTAATGATGCTTCAAATGATATAATTTCCTTTGTTTTCCCCCAGGAGCTTACCTGCTTCAGATCTGCTTGACTAATTCTGACAGAATCTTCTAAAAGAAGGTGAAACATGTTTGTATCACCATAACTAATTTGATTCAACAAACATTTATTAAGTACCTACTATGTATGTCAAGTACTGTGCTAAGAACAAATTATAATTAAAAATTGAAAATAACTTTTTATTTAAAGGAACTTATATTCTAAGAAATGTTTGCTTTTACATGACCTTGGGTAAGCCAATTCACCTCAGTGGAGCTCAGTTTCCACACTTGTAAAAAGAGGGAGGATGAACTAGATAGGTTATCACTGACTTCCTTTCTGGCTCTAATATTTTATAATTCCCTCCATCAATTGGGAAATCAAGGCAACAAGATTTGAAGCCATGTGATAAATGTTTTCTGCAAGTCAGGAAAGGAAGATTAGTAATAATAAATAGTAGCCAACATTAATATAGTGTTATAAAGTTTGCAAAGCACTCTGTATATATTATCTTGTGTGATTCTCACAATAAACTTGCAATTTAAGTCCCATTTTTTTGTTGTTGTCCAATGATTTCAGTCATGTCCAACTCTTCATGACCCCATTTAGGGTTTTCTTGGCAAAGACAATGGTTTGTCATTTCCTTCTCTAGCTCGTTTTACAGATGAGGAACCGAGGCAAACAGGGTTAAGTGACTTGCCCAGAGTCACATAGCTAGTAAGTATCTACAGTCAAATTTGAACTCAGATCTTTCTGACTCCAGGCCAGGCACTCTAGCAGCTGTGCAACTTAGCTGCTCGAGGCCCATTTTACAGATATATAAAATGTTGAAAAGGGTTAGTTGACTTCTATAAGGACAAAGCACTAGAAAAGGTCTAAGGCAGGATTCAAACTGCCGATCTAGCCCTCTGTCCACTACCTCACAATAATGTATAGGGCCTTGATATGTCTGTTGTTGATGTGTTTTTTTTTTTTTAAATTTATTCCCTAAAGTCAAGGCAGTGTGTATCTTTTTCTATTATTAATTTTGCAAGGGGAGAAGGCAGGGCAACTTGTCCAAGGTCACATGGCTACTAAGTGTTAAGTGTCTGAGGCCAGATTTGAACTCATGTCCTCCTGCTCCAGGACCAGTGTTCTATCCACTGTTCTACCTAGCTGCCCCAAGTGCATTTCTGGAAGGCAGGAATTGTTTCTGTAATCCCTAGTGCCTATGATAGTACTTTGTATATAATAGGTCCTTGATAAATGTTGAATTGAATAGCAGGAAATTTATTTCAACAATTGTCTATTAAACTAATAAGCATTTTGAGAAGTGACCTAAGACAGAGCAGTGGCATCAAATTCAAATAGAAGTGGGGGCATGAATCCTTACATAGGATCCCTTATGTAAGACCAAATATTGACATAGTTTTTAAATGTTACATTGTCTGTTTTACTACATCTTTATTATTTTTATAAATATTTCCCAGTTATATTTTGATCTGGTTCAGGCCATAGTTGGGAGTGCTGTGACCACATAGAACTCCCTGGATACATATATGACAACTCTGGAATAGTATATTGAGAAAAAGACTTGGAATCAAAAAGTCCTGGGTTCAAGTCCTGACTTTTATAGAATGTTCATGTGACCCTGGACAAATTATAAAGAAGGTATATCTCTTCAGCAGGCTGAATTCCTGTCTGGAAATTTCTTATACCAATGAAATAACTCAAAATAGATATCTGTTGACTGTCTATTGTGTTTGAAGAAGGAGGAAGGGGGATTAATTTTTTTTATAAAACAATCTCTACTTTCTAAAGGATTCTGGGAAGATGGTGGAGTAAGTCAGAAAATTCCAAGCTCTTAAGATTTTCCCCCATAAGAGAGATAAAACAGCACCTTAGAGCACAAAAATTGCAGATAAAAATAAACAAGAATAAGGGTCTTCCTGAGACAATTTGACAATTTGAGAAGATTAGAAAAAAAATCCCAGGACTAGGTTTGGTGAATGTGAGAAGTAAATATTTCCAGGCTAGGGTTCACTTTAACAAGTGGCAAGCCCTGGGGTTAGTTGGTTTGAGAGGCTACATTAACCCAAACCACAGGAACTTTTACCCCACAGACAGTGAAGTGAGTTGGATGTCTTAGCCCAGGAAAATCAAAGGAACCTAGGCTAACAAGGAACACCAGATCCAATTGTGCTGGAAGCAAAGAATAATAGTGAGGGCAAGAAGGAAAGAGCACATGTCTGGTGAATGCAGAAGCCCCTGGCTGTGGGCACTTACAGGAGGTCAGAGGTTTGGTTTTGATTCCAGGTTAGAGGGGAGAACAGATGATTTGGGGGTAAGAGGCACCATTTCCCACACCTCAGGGCTAGAGGTGATTACAAATATTAGGCTATTACCATAAAAAATGCACAAAGGGGAAATAATCCAACCATCAAAGGTTATTATGGGAATAGAGAAGACTGGGGTTCATCTTCAGAAGAGGTTATTGAAGCAAAGAAACTACCTTCTGCCCCAAAGAGTAATGTCAAATGGTCACTTGCCCAAAAAGAATTCATAGATCTTAAAAGAAGACTTTAAAAAATCAAATTAAAATATTGGGGAAAATATTTTTAAATAAGAATAATTCAAGAGAAACAATAATATTATGACTTTCCAGTCAACCAATTAGGAAAGGATATCCAGAACCTTAAGGAAGAAAATGACACCTTGAAAATTAGAATTGGGCAAGGTGAAATTATAAGAGATCAAGAAATAATTAAACATAATGTGAATAATGAAAAAGAAGAAGAGAAAGTGGAACATCTTATAAGAAAAACAAAAAATCTGGAGAATAGATCAAGAAGAGGAAATATAAAAATAATTAGACTAACTTGAAATCTATGATAAAAAAAACCTTGATACAACAATACAAGAAACAATTAAAGAAAATTGTTGTGAAATGTCAGAACAAGGGGGGAGGGGAATAGAAACAGGAAAAAATCCATCAAAAACTAATTAAAAGAGATCCTATGAGGAAAACTCCTAAGACTATTATAGTCAAATTCCAAAACCCTCGGTTCAAAGATAAAATATTAAATGCAACAAGAATAAAACAATTTAAATAGGATGGTACCACAATTTGAATCACACAAGACCTAGCAGCAAAGACATGAAAGGACCACAGGTCTTGGAACACTATACATCATAGAGCAAGAGAACTGAGGCTCTGGCCAAAAATATCATAGCCAGCAAAGTTAACCATAATCCTAAATGAAAAAAAAATGAATATTTGATCAACTGTCAAATTTTCAAGACTTATTAAAAAAAACAACACAAACTTAATAGAAGATTTGACATACAAGAGCCAAGAGAAATATAACATAAATTCCAAAGACTAATTACAAGGAATTCGATAAGGGCAGACCATTTACTTTTTAATATATGTAAAATGCAAAGCATATGTTTAAGATTCTTATGAATAATTAGGTACCTCATAAGAAAGACAGAGGCAAATCTTAGTATGATAGGAATTTTAAAAGTAAAACCATTTAGGAACAGATAAAAAGAGCAATTATTTTATACAATTGGGGTGCAAAAGGAAGGATTGATACAGAGGAATTAAATGGGGGAGGAAGGCTTTTAGTTCTGGTAACCTAATTTCATTAGGAATAGGTTTAAGAGGGAAAAATACATATATTTTTAGAAGAGTATAAAAGGCTTCTAAATCCAGAAGAAATAAAATAAGGAGGGGCAGAGAACAAGGGAGTGATCTTTAGAGGGAAGAGTGAGGGGATAGGTTATAAAGGGCTATAGAATGGAATTTAGATTTATGGGAATGGGAGGATAGGGCAGGGATCCTTGGAGGGGAGTAGGCAAGTAAGAAAAGGGCAAGGTAGCAGGTAGAAGTAAAGCAGAGGAGGCAGAATGGATAGGAAACAAGAGATATGCACATATATAAAAACAGGAGTAGAATGTGTTTGGGTAAGTATAAGTTTATATAGATGTATAGGTATGTGTGTGTGTAATATATAGCTATAGAGAAATATATCCACACTTAGTTGTAGCCTTCTGGGATGGAGAGAGGGGAAAAAAGAACAAAGTCAAAAAGTGCACAGCAGAGAGCAAAAGAAAGCTTACAAGGAAGCAAAAAGAAAAAGACGGATAGCTCTCAACCCAATATGTAGTATTTATAATACAGGCTTTCTTGAAATGAAAATTTTTTGTTACATGTTTTTGAATCCTCTTCTTTGTTCTACTATGCACATGACATGCTTTTTTTTCTTTCTTACTTTGTATTTAAGTTCCAATATTTAAGTTTATGACATGTTTTTGTTTCTTTTCTCTATTCTGTATTTGTGTTCTGGTGTTTGATTCTAAAATAAAATTTTAAAAATAGAAACAATCCCTACTTTCCAGAAATTTATAGTCTAAGAGTGGATATGACACCCACCCCCCACACATACATATAATTATAATCTAAAAAAAAAATATATATATATATATATGTGTGTGTGTGTGTGTGTGTGTGTTTGTGTGTGTGTGTGTGTGTGTGTGTGTGTGTGTGTGTGTGTGTGTATCAGAGGTACAAGCAAACAATCTAGTTAAGGTGGGAACAAGATCATTATTTACTGAAGGAAAAGGTCAGGGAAGCCTTCCTGGAGTTGCCATTTGAATGAGGCTCTAACTGGTGAGCAAGCATTCAACAGACAAGTGGGGAGTGAAAGGAAAGACATTCCCAGAATGGGAAATAGGATGACAAAAAGAAAGATAAAGGGCCTGGGAATTTGAAGTCCTGAGTTCTCACCCTTACTTTGTTGCTAATTGGCTGTGTGAGACTGTCTGTAAAATGAGAGAATTGAACTGAATGATTTCTTTTTTTTCCAAATGCTTTATAAACTTCCGGTTTACATCATTCATTTCCACCAGGTTTTGAGTTACATTTTCCCCCATTTTTCCCCTACCCACAACCCCAGAATAGCAGTCCCACAGAATACCCCCTCATCTAATCTGCTCTCTCCCATATCTTCTCCCATACCCCCTTCGACTTTTGCATTAGGGCAAGGTGAATCTCTGTGCCCCAATGCCTGCACATCTTATCTCCCAATTACATGCAAAACAGTATTAATAAGAGTATGTGTATATATATATATATATATATATATATATACTCTTATTAATGAGTATGTATTATATTACATATATTATATGTATATATACATATATTATATTATATACATATATTATATATTATATTACATATATGTATTATTATATTAAAGAGTATGTATATATATATTCATATATATATATATATATATGAAACATTTAATTTTAAAACTTCGAATTCCAGATCCATCCCTTTAGTACCTTGTCACCCAATACAACTGGGAAGATAAGCAATTCAGTATATGTTGTACATGTATAGCTACACAAAACATTACCATAGTAGATATATTGTAAAAGACTGGCTATATTTCCCTCCCAACCATCCCACCCCCCATGTGATACATTCCCTACTTTGATCCTGTCCCTCTTCAAAAGTGGGTGCCTCCAACCTCCCCTCCAGCCAGCATGCCCTCCCCTCCATCATCCCCCATCTCATCCCCCTCCCCCCTACTCTCCTGCAGGGTGAGATATCCCATTTAATATGTATGTCATTCTCTCCCTGAGATAAATTCAATGAGAATATGGTTTTGCCTTTTTGCCTTCCTGTTCTTCACCTCCCCTGCAACTACTTCCCTTTGCCTCTTCTACATGAGATAGTTTACCCTACCCTGTCTCTCCCCATCTCCTCTTGCCACATTCCTCTCTCACCTCTTAACTTCACCCCTTAAGTATCATCCCTTCCCACCAAATTTGACCTGTGCCCTCTATCCATGTATACCTGTAAACATATATACACACATTCACATATGTATTCATATGCCCATATGCCCTTATACAACTATTTTCATACTGAGAAAGGTTTCTTCAGTTACAGTTATTGTTTTTCCATGTAGGAATGTAAATAGTTCCACTTTGATAAGTTCCTCTTGATTTCTTTTCCCTTTTTACCTTCTCAAGCATCTCTTGCTTCTTGTGTCTGAATGTCAAATTTTCTATTCAACTCTGGTTTTTTCCTCAAGAATGCTTGAAAGTCCTCTATTCCACTAAATGACCGTATTTACCCCTGAAACAAGATACTCAGTTTTGCTGGGTAGGTGATTGTTGGTTTTAATCCCAGATCCTTTGCCCTCCAGAATATCATATTCCATGCCCTTGTATCCCTCAGTGTAGAAGCTGCCAGGTCCTGAGCTATTCTGATTGTGTCCACCATATTGAAATTGTTTCTTCCTGGCTGCTTGTAGTATTTTCTCCTTGATCTGGGGATTCTGGAACCTGGCTATAATATTCCTAGGAGTTTTCTTTTGGGGATCTTTTTCAGGAGGTGGTCTGTGGAGTCTTTCAACCTCAATTTGACCCTCTGGGTCTAAAACATCAGAGCAATTTTCCTTGAGAATTTCTTGAAGAATGATTTCTAGGTTCTTTCTTTCAACATGGCTTTCAGGTAGTCCAATAATTTTTAAATTGTCTCTCCTGGATCTATTTTCCAGGTCAGTGGTCTTTCCCATGAGATAGTTCACATTGCCTTCTATTCTTTCAATTGCTTGGATCTGTTTAACAGCATCTTGATTTCTCATAAAGTCACTAGCTTCCAATTTCTCCAGTCTAATTCTGAAGGAATGAATCTCCTCAGTGAGCTTTTGAAATTCTTTTTCCATCTGGAAAATTTGGCTTTTTAAGGCATTCTTCTCCTCATTGCCTTTTTGAGCCTCTTTTGCCATTTGAGTTAGTCTATATTTTAAGGTGTTATTTTCCTCAGTCAGGCTGTTGACTCTCATTTCATACTTTTCCTGCATCCTTCTCATTTCTCTTCCCAATTTTTCCTCCTCTTCTCTTATTTGGTTTTTAACATCCTTCTTAAGGTCCTCTATGGCCTGTAACCCACTCATATTTTCATTTGTGGCTTTTGGTGCAGGATTTCTGACCTCCCAGTCCTCCTCCTGTTCTATGCTTTGATTTTCTTTGCCTCCAATATAGGAGTCTAATGTTGAATTTTTCTGTTTATTTTGTTTCATTTGCCTAGGCATGGTGCCACTTAATTATTTGACTTTGGAGCTTGTTGCCACAGTAAGACTCTGCCACCAGACAGGGGAGCTTCCGTCACAAACGTTGGGTACTTCTCAACTGCAGGAGATATTAGTTGGGTGCTCTCCCTGAGGCCACCACACACTCCAACAAGCTGGACACACCCAAAGACCTCCACCCCAGACCGCAATCCAGATCCAGGGAGGTTAAAGCAAGAGTGATTACCCCCCAGACTGATTGCCAGTGTCCCCTACAGTTTGCAGGCCAGGAGCTGAAGCTGCAACTGATGCTGCAAAATGGAGGCTGTGCTGTGGCTCCTCAGAGGCTTCTAGCCCCCAGGGGAAGAAGCTGATAAGCTCCCAAATAATGGTCCTAAAGTCCATAGGGCACTAACCTCTCACCTTGTCCTAGGCATCTATGTGTTGGTTATTCTGGAAAAGCCACAGCTGCTGGTGTTCTGGGGTACCTCCACCTGGCTGCTGGTCTGGCCACCCTGGGGCTAAAACCTCTGACTCATGTGGTCCTGGGCTTGGCTCCCAGAGCACTGTGATGGCAGCTCCCTGCCTGGCTGCTGGGCTGTCCTCAGTGTTAAGTTAGCTTCTCTATGTCATTCTGTGGGTGTTGGAGCTAAAGAGGCTGTTCAGAGTCCCCTTTTGCATAAGTGGTGTGGGCAGGAGCACAGGGGAAGTGCTGTTTCTACTCTGCTATCTTGGCTCCACCCCCCAAACTGAATAATTTCTTCACAAGAGCTTAAACTCTGCCCTGTGACCTGAGACTCTGATAAGTGAGAATTTTGCCCTATCTTAGCCAGAATCAAGCCTTCACATACCTTCCCATCATTTTCTTTCTTTCTTCCTCTCTTTCTTCCTCTCTTTCTTTCTTTTCTTTCTTTCTTTCTTTCTTTCTTTCTTTCTTTCTTTCTTTCTTTCTTTCTTTCTTTCTTCCTTTCTTTCTTTCTTTCTTTCTTTCTTTCTTTTGGAGGAAGTTGGGGTTAAGTGACTTGCCCAAGGTGACACAGGAAGTACCTGATGCAGGATACTTCCCATCATTTTCAAATCATTCTACCTCCACCTAACCTCCTCCTCTTCCAACTCTGGCTCCTCTTTAAATGTTGTCTTTTTCGATTAGAACATTAAGGTACTTGAGGGCAGAGGATGTCTTAACTTACTTACTTAACTTACTTATTTACTTACTTAATCAATACTTTTTATTCACTTTCAAGGTCCCTCTGGCTCTATTTTTTTATGAGTGCTAGCTTACTTAGATCTGGAATATATCTATAAGTCACAATACGTGAGTAAAAAGCTAAACATTCGGTCTGAAATTCCTATCTACTTGATTACAAGATTGGATTACCAAAAGACTGGAAAAAAATACAATAAGCAAAATCAGGAATAATTCACATATGAATAAAAATCTTATTTCTTTATGTGACTTTAGGTAAGTCACTTCATCCAAGTCTCCATTTCTCATTTAAAAATGAAAGATTGGCTTAGGTCATAACCTAGGATCTATGAACTTATTTCTTTAAAAATATAACTATATTTTAATGTGATTGATTTCTTTGTAATCCCATGTATTTTACTATATGCAAAAATTTTATTCTGAGAAAGGGTCTCTAGACTTTACCAGGTATGGTCTGTGACACACACACAAACAAACAAAATTTAAGAAACCCTGGTCTAAATGATGAAAGACATTCATTTTCTTTTCTAAAATCTTATGATTCCAATGGCATCTCCAGTTTAGGATAAGAATGATTGGCAGTATAATTCTCTTTACAAATGTTCCATGAATTAAATTATTTCATCATATGAGATAGGATCACCCATGTAAACCTTGATTTACTTAGAAATCCAGAAGTTTGACAGGTTAGGAGTCAATGGTGGCCAAAACTGATAACTCATATATGTCCTTTATAGCTAATGTCTTCCATTCTTTCAACCCATGACTTTGATGCTTATGTCCAAAACCAGGGTCATATTTGTAATATTAATATGAGATTCCTGACCTCAGAAAAGGTCCAAATTTTCAATTCAGTTGCTTTCCAATCATGATGTTTTTGTGAACCCCTTTGGGGTTTTTTTGGTAAAGATATTGGAGTGGTTTGTCATTTCCTTTCCCAGCTCATTTTATGGATGAGGAATCTGAGACAAACAGGGTTAAGTGATTTACCCAGGGTCACACAAGAAGTAAGTGCCTAGGTCTACCTCAAGAGGAATTGTGGGAAAACATTGCATTCTTCAGAAAACTTCATTAATTGTTGTGTTATTAAACTCTATTTTATTTTATTAGCGATTATTTAAACCTGGAATGTCACACTGAGCTCTGTAACTCTCTAAGAATGCTGGGGTTGGCTGCAAGGAATGTTTTTGTTCAGCCCTTCCCCAAGTTCTGGATCCAGGTGCACTCAGGCAGGTCTTTGTTTTTAGTCCACATAAGCTTATGTTTTGACTTTACCCAAATTTTACTGAATGTTTATAGTTACGTTCTAATATACATGTATGTATATATGTATATCTTAAGCAAACTGCTTACTCCAAGTTTCATGGTATCTTTGTTTGAACTCTATATATAAATGTATATTTCACAGAGACTCAGGGAGAAGGAGTCACGTTCTTTTCTTGCTCATCTTCCTCTGCAAAGTGACCTGATAATAATATTTCTAAAACCATTACAGGTTTTGAGTTTTAGTCTCAATGAACAGGATCCCCTCTATGGCATCTCTAATAAGTGAACATCCACCCTCTGCTTAAAGACTCTAGGGATGATAGCTGCTAAAACAATCTTTCCTAATCACAGGTTTAATCATGCCCTATTCTTGCTCAAGACACTGAAATGGTTCCCTTTTTTGTCTCTAGTCTAAAATATAAACTTTTCAACTTGGCAGTTAAAGCATTTTATAATTTGCCTCTTGCCCACTGTTCCAAATTAATTTCTTACATGATGCCTCTTCTCAACAGGCTACTCAGTCTACCTTCCAGGCAAACTGGCTTTCTTGAATTCCAAATCCCCTCTCCTGGCTGGACTTTTGGGAAGCCAAGTCATTTAACAATGTTTGCCATAGTTCCTCATCTACAAAATGAGCTAAAGAAGTAAATGACCAACCATTCCAGTATCTTTGCCAAGAAAATCCCAAATGGGGATGCAAAGAGTCAGAGTCTACTAAAAAGACTCAACAATAACAACAACCCCTCAATACATGAAATAGACTGACTTTTTCACCAGTCTTAGGACTCTTTACTTCTTTCAATTCTTAACATTTTTCAGCTTAGAAGTCACTTCCTGTGGGAAAACTTTCCTGATCCTGAAAGTTAATGCTTTCCTTCCCTTCAGATTATATCATATCTGCTTTTCCACTTATGTGTTGTAGATCCCTAACTTTGAAGGTAGGGATTTATTTATCCTTTTTGCCACAGCATCCTGAACATAGAAAACACTTCTGTGTTGAAGTGGAGCCCCACCACAAACACACACACACACACACACACACACACACACACACACACACACACACACCAAAACTTCCCCAGTGTGTTGCATTTTATCCAGAAGTTTGCCATCTGAATAAATATAGACATACTATTTGCTGGCATCATTTGTAATAGGATTTTATTTTGTGCATCTGCTTTCCAGTTCTTCCTTTCACCATAAAAATGTAGAGGAAATAAAAGAAACGGGTCAGTCTTAACATATGGATCAAACAATGGAGAAACAAGATGTTTCAAATTATCATCAGGTGAAATATAGCTGTGTGCCTATTTCTGTGAGGCATCTCATTTTTTAACATATTAAAATGTTATGATATATTTTTGAGTAGAACTTTACTCCCAGTCAGCCTGCTCAAAACTGTAAATGTCAAAAAATGTATTTCTTATTCATACATAAAGAGAGTACTCAAAAGTTCTTTTCCGTTATTATTCAGTCCATTTAAAATTGTTCCTCTTCCAGGTTGTCAAGTTCATTTATTTTGGGGCAATACAATCTGTTCATATTTTTTTCCAATTTTCTTTTCATTAAATGACAAAATGCTATCAAATACATTTATTTAGGAAATGAGCAGCAAATCCAAAAAAGGCATCTGTAATGCCTCATCAGACTGTTCAAGAGTGTTTTCTTTGTGTCCTGCTGTTTATTCAAAGTGTTATATCAATTTAACAATTTGAACATGAGATAATGTATTACTTTTTATCTAGAAGTTAAAAAAATATTGAAAACTCTAACCTTTGTCTCTAGAGTTCAACTCTAACCAATATTCTTGTGATTGTTCTGAGTGGGGAAATATTACTCAGAGTGGGAGGGTTTGGGGGAAGTAGTTTGTAAGGGAGAAGAATCTAATATAACTTTCATATAAATAAATCTCTATTCCCTGCTGTTTCCCTCTGTTTTCATTTGGCTTCCATTTAAGATTTTTCCCAGCTTCCTATTTTTGTTCCTTTTACCTAGGTGTTTGTGGTATGATATTGAAACCCTGTAAAGACCAAGGAAACATATATAGGATTTTCCAAAGAAAATCATTGATAGCCTAAACCCAGTGGTAGATGTAGAAAAGTTCTGCTAAACCTGAACTTCAGGTTGGTAGGCTAGGAAATCTACAGAGTTCAAAGAAAAGTATTGGCATTCATTGGGTGAGGCTTTCCCAGCAATATTTTTTTTTCCTGCTGGTAAAAAAAGAAATAAAATGGGGCAGCTAGATGGCACAGTGAATAGAGCACTGGCCTGAAGTCAGGAGGACCTGAGTTCAAATCCAGCCTCAGACCCTTAACACAAAACTAGCCATATGACCTTGGGCAAGTCACTTAACCCCAATGGCCCTACCTTCCCCCCAAAAAAAGCAAAAAGAGAAAAAAGAAATAAATCAAAATTTAATCTTTGAAAAGAAGCTATGCTAGGCAGTATAGTAGCAGGGGCATCCAGGTTAAAACCTTTTATAAAGAATATAGATAACAATACAACCATATCTAGCTGTAGCTGGATGAATAAGAGGTGTGGTGAAAGACCAGTGGTTCTACATACAAAGAAAAATCTAGGTCATGGAAAGTGACATGTCAACATGGTGGGACTCTACTCTGTATTACTGGGTACACTCCGCCCTCACCTCATTGGACTGACCACCCAATGTTTTGCCTGAAAATCATGATTGGGGTGAGAGACCTCACCTCTAAGGAGGTTTAGGTGAAATATTAATGGGGATTATAGGAGTGACTGCTAGAAATGATTGTGTGACATGTCTCCAGAGGACCATGCAGTCTATCCACTTTCAGAAAATATGATTATACAAAGGAAACTTGACAGCAATTACCACCCCCACATCTGCACCCTGGGACAAAGCCATCTACATTCTATGCTAGGTACACTTTTAGTTTACAATGATAATCTTTAAATAATATTTCTAAATATTAGCCTATAGTGGATTTATTTTAAATATGTGAAAAACAAAAAAGTACCTCTAAACAGCCAAAAACATTTGGATGGACAGTCCATTGAACTCTGAGTAACAGAATATTATTTATATAATCTTCCACTGGTGAAAGAGTCTATATCACTATGTCAGTCCCTCCAATACAGGCTAAAGGGAAACCTCCCTTCTTTGGTCTTTCCTAGCCTATAATGCCCTTCTCACTTCTCCTCCTTCTATTCTCCTCTTTCCATACAGACTGTACTTGCAAAATGACCCCTGAAAGGACACCACTGGGACTAGTAGTTACCTTGATCCACGTCTAGATTTTCATCCTTATTTCTAGGCTTTCCTCCATCACCTGAACAAGTCTACTCTCAAGTCCAATCTCTTATTAGCCTGTGGTGAGCTCAGCCATTGGCTTACCACTCTTTCCTTCCCTAGTATAATGTATGGAGCACACTAGAGTAGATTTACTATCAATAAATAAACATTTAGGGCAGAGGCAAGATGGTGGAGTAAAAGCAGGACTTTGTATGATCTCCCTCTACAACCACCTCTAATACCTGTAAAAAAAATAACTCTAAACAAATTTTAGAGCTATAGAACACACAAAGTGAGAGAGAGAAACAAATCTCCCCCTGAAGGCAGTTTGGCAGGCCAAGAGAAAATGTCTATCACACTGGGCTGGGAGCTGAGAGCAGTCCCCATGAGTCATGCTGGAAAAGACCAGGGGCAGCCCAGACTCACAGCCCAGGCTGTCCAGAGCAGAATTCAGAAGAGTGAATCACCAAAAGTTGTGAAAGTTTCCAGACTTAACTTGTAAATGCCAAAGAGAAAGTAAAAGGTCAGTAAGGAACTCTGTTGGAACTGGGTGAGAGAAGAGCATGGTCCATCCCTTGCCTCCAGGGTGGTAGAGTTGGCAATAACTAGATCCCATGGATGCTCCAGGGCTCCTAACCTACAGATTGTGGGGGAACAAGTAACCATTCAGAGGGTAATTGCTCCTGCTTTGAATTGCTTGGATCTGGATTGCAGTTTTGGGTTGAAGTCCTGGGGTAAGGAGCGATAGTATGCCAGAGCTGGTGATGGCTGTAAAGAGAGCACCCTTCTTTTCTTTTTTGAAAATTTTCATGGTTTTATTGTATAATGAGGCATTGGAACATCTGAACAAATCAAGATCTGGGCTGCACACGCAGCTGCTGCTTTCTCCTGCGTTTCTTTGGGTTACTAGAGCAACTTGTCAGTACATTAAAAAAAAAAAGACACCCTTTTGCATTACTTAGTCTTTCTAAGGCATGCGCTGGTACAACACAAACTTCTCCTGTCAGATGCAGCTAGTCTAACATCCAAACATCATGCACAACACACTCAAATAGTGATGCCACTGCCACCACCGCGGAGTCCACCCACCGCGGCCTTGCAGACTTGTGTATGATATTTCGAGTGTTCTGAGGGGGCTGGGGAGAGGAAGTGTGAATAATATCAGGAAGAGGAGAGAGAAGGAAACAGCGTGGGCGCCTTGGGAGGAGGGGGCTCAACCAAAGTTGTGTAGCGCTAGCCTGAACATGTCATTGGTGCACACCCAAGCATCGTTGATGTTCTTTAATAGAAATATCTGGTGGAATCCCATGATGGGGTCTTCATCAGCCTTTAGCTGCCCCACCACCATACTGAGTATACAGCTGTCAGGGGTGGGCTGGTGGTCCTGAGCTGTGATGCTGTGCTGTATTTTCTGAAATGGAAGGCTAGACAATTTCTCCACAATGGCTGCTTTGCCTTGGAATTGCTGCCCTTCCCATGTAAGGCAAGATGCATCAATATATATTGCTCCTAACTGAGTTCTGTCATTATCAAATAACTGGTAGTAATGCTGCACAAAGCTGGATTCAATCTGCTCCCAAATCGGCTTGTCTCCCATTCTGGATCCTTACCTAGCAACAGAAACTGTAAAATGAGGGGATTGAATTGGAGGATGGCTTCCTAGAATGAGGAGGTAGTCTCTTCCAGCTCTTAAGCTTTGTAATCAATATCGGGCTCCAGGGGTGACGCTGAGGTCCGAAGCCCGACTGGCTGGCACGATGGCAGCGGCAGTGGCGGCAACCGAGCACGGTGGCGGCAACCAAGCACGATCCCAGACCGACTGTCCCCCCCACCCACCCACCTTCCCTCTCCCCAAGAGCACCCTTCTTACAGCTCTGACAAGAGCTCTGACAACAGATGCACAAAACCCCAGAAATATGGGACACAGCACTACCTACTCTAGAAGCAGAGTTATACCATGGCAAATAGTTCAAAAGTTAAGTAATTGGCTGGCAAGATGAGCAAATAGAGGAGGCTCAATCAGAACATAGAATCTTTTTTGAGGACAAAGAGGATCAAAATGAAGAACCAGAAGAAGGCAAAAAAGTCAAAA
Source organism: Gymnobelideus leadbeateri (assembly GCA_011680675.1). NCBI lineage: Eukaryota > Metazoa > Chordata > Mammalia > Diprotodontia > Petauridae > Gymnobelideus > Gymnobelideus leadbeateri. The sequence continues at coordinate 129,621 of WOXC01004219.1, read as the reverse complement.
CTCCTGCATCAAAAGCCCCCAAGAAAAATATCAACTGGTTGCAGGCCATGAAGGAACTCAAGAAGGATTTTGAAAATCAAGTAAGAGAAGTAAAGGAAAAATTGTGAAGAGAAATGAAAATGATGTAAGTGAGTCAACAATCTGCTAAAGGAGACCCAAAAAATAATGAAAAAAATAATACCTTAAAAATAACCTAACATGGGGCAGAGCCAAGATGGCAGAGTAGAAACAGAATTTCTATGTGGCTCCTGCTTCCACCTCCTCCAATACATGTAAAAAATGACTCTAAACAAACTTTAGAGCTACAGAACCCACAAAGTGAGAGAGGAAATAACATCCCACTGAAGGCAGAGTAGCAAAAAGGTACCAGCACAGCACTCTGGGAGCAGAGCCCAGCCCCATGTGAGCCTGAGATTTTAGCCTCAGGGTGGCTACAACCAGCCCCAACTGGAGGGGATGTTGGAAGAGTAGATCACCAACAGCTGTGGTGGTTGCCAGAATTATCATCCCATAAATGCCAAAAACAAAGTGAGAGGTCAGTGGACTTTGCGAACTGGGGGTCCAGGAGTGTGGTCCAGCCTCTTCCCTCAGAGCAGAAGTAGCTGAGGCACCGCAGCCTGCAGCCACTGACATGTGGTAGCTTCATCTCCTGTTTTGCAGATTGTAGGGGGACCAAGCAACCAGTCTAAGGGTAATTATTCTTGCTTTAACCTACTTAGATATGGATCACTGTCTAGGGGGGAGGTCCTGGGGTGCATGACCAGTGTGCCAGAGTGTGTGGAGGCTTCAGAGAGGGCAGCCAATTATTAGCTCCAGCAACTGAGAAAACCCCAGCAATCTGGAACAAATCTCTCCTCTCTGGAAGCAGAGGTCCACTGCAGCAAAAAGCTCAAAAGTCAAGTAATTGAGTGGCAACACGAGCAAGCAAAGGAAGCAAAGCAAGCATAGCAATCTGACTTTAGGCTCCTATTTTGGGGACAAAAAGGATCAAAGCATGGAACAGGAGGAAGACAATGAAGTCAGAACTCCTGTACCAAAAGGTTCCAAGAAAAATATGAATGGGTTACAGGCCATTGCAGGCCATGGAAGAATTTAAGAAGGATTTTGAAAACCAAGTAAGAGAAGTGGAGGAAAAATTGGGAAGAGAAATGAGAATGATGCAAGAAAATCATGAAAAGACAGTCAACAATCTGATTGAAGAAAGTAACACCTTAAAAATAGACTAACTCAAAAGGCAAAAGAGGCTCAAAAAGCCAATAAGGAGAAGAATGCCTTAAAAAGCCAAATCTGCGAGATGGAAAAAGAATATCAAAAGCTCACTGAAGAGAATCATTCCTACAGAATTAGATTGGAGCAAATGGAAGCTAGTGACTTTATGAAAAATCAAGATACTATTAAACAGATCCAAACAAATGAAAAAAAAATAGAAGGCAATGTGAAATATCTCATTGGAAAAACCACTGACCTGGAAAATAGATACAGAAGAGACAATTTAAAAATTATTGGACTACCTGAAAGCCATGATCAAAAAAAGAACCTAGAAATCATCCTTCAAGAAATTCTCAAGGAAAATTGCCCTGATGTTTTAGAACCAGAAGGCAAATTAGAGGTTGAAAGAATTCACCAATCACCTCTTGAAAGAGATCCCCAAAAGAAAACTCCTAGAAATATTATAGCCAAATTCCAGAGTTCCCAGGTCAAGGAGAAAATACTGCAAGAAGTCAGGAAGAAACAATTTTAGTATAATGGAAACACAATCAGGAAAACACAAGATCTAGCAGCTTCTACATTAAAGGATTGAAGGGCTTGGAATATGATATTCTGGAGGTCAAAGGAGCTATGATTAAGACCAAGAATCACCTGCCCAACAAAACTGAGTATAATACTTCAGGGGAAAATATGGACATTGAATGAAATAGAGGACTTCCAAGCATTCTTGATGAAAAAGCCAGAGAGGAACAGAAAATTTGACATTCAAATACAAGAAACAAGAGAAGCATGAGAAGGTAAAAAGGAAAAAGAAATCACAAGGAACTTATTAAAGTTGAACTATTTACATTCTTACATGGAAAAATGATAATTATAATTCATGAGACTTTTCTCAGTTTGAAGATAGTTGAAGGGAATATATATATATATATATATATATATATATATATATGCATGTAAAAGAGGGTGTTTGTGTGTGTATATGCATATGTCTATGTGTGTACATGTTTACATAGAGGGTACAAGATGAGTTGAATTTGAATTATCTAAAAAAATAAAATTAAGAGATAAGAGAGAAATATATTGGGAGAAAGAGAAAGTGAGAGGTAGAATAGGGTAAGTTATCTTACATAAAAGAGGCAAGAGAAAACAGTTACAATGAAGGGGAAGAGCAAGAAGGTGGAAGGGAATGAGTCAAGCTTACTCTCACAGAATTTGGCTTAAGGGTGTAATAACATACATACTCAATTGGGTATCTTACCCTACAGGAAAGTAGGAGGGAATGGGATAAGAGGGGAGGATGATAGAAGGGAGGACAGATTAGGAGAGAGGGTAGTTAGAAGCAAAAGCTTTTGAAAAGCAACAGGGTCAAAGGAGAAAATAGAATTAGTCAGGGAGGGATAGGATGGAGGGAAATATAGTTGGTCTTTCACAATATAACTACTATGGAAATATTTTATGTAACTACGCATGTACAACCTATATTGAATTGTTTGTTTTCCTAGCAGGTGGGGTGAGGAGGGAAGAAGGGAAAGAATATGGAACTCAAAGTTTTAAAAACAAATACTAAAAATTTTGTTTTTTACATGCAACCAGAAAATAAGATATACAGGCAATGGAGTACAGAAATCCATCTTGCGCTATGAGGAAATAGGGGGGAGGGAGGATATAAGAGGGAACAGACTGGGGGAAAGGGTATTCAGTAGGCTTGCCCTCTTGGGGTGGGGTGTAGGGAAGAGACAGGGAGAAAATGTGTAACTCAAAATCTAGTGGAAATAAATGTTGAAAACTAATAAATAAATAAATAAATAAATATTTATTAAGCAACTATTATGTGCCAGACACTATACTCAACATTTGGGGGTACAAAAAATAGCAAAAGACTGTCTCTAACCACAAGTAACTTACAATCTAATTGATGAGACAACGTGGAAGCAGATATATAAAAAGCAAGCTATAAATAAGATAAATATGAAATAACAGAGGGAAGACACCAGAATTAAGAGGGATTGGGGAATGCTATCTATAGAAGGTGGGATCTTATTTGGGGCTTAAACCATTACTTATGTTAATTAATGTCATGTTATCACTTATTAGACATGCTTCTCAATATATGCAATCAAATTTCATTAATCAAAGCATGCAAACAATAACCTCTTCTAAGAATAAGCTACCAACCTGCATCCTTGAGATTTTGTTCAGCTTCTTTCATATTAGACTCAGCAAATTCACTTCTCTGAAGAACTAGAGTTTGTTTCCTTCTGAGGTACTTATCTGGCAAATCTCCATCAATAAGCACTGCCCTAAAGTAACATGGACTACTTGAGTGCCAACTGTGTGGAGGTAGGAGGCAGGAAGGAGACAAGAGGCAGGGAGTAGACCTAGTTATTTTCCAGGAACAGGCTAATGGCTGGGGCTTCAAATGGTCTTTTTTATACTTTTAGCTCTGGATATTCCTACATTGTTTGCCACATGCTTTGATTGGTAGTTTACTTCAACATTATTGATAAAAGTTATTTTATTTTCATTGATAACAACAACAGCAATATAATAGTAACTAGCATCTATGTAGTACTATTTGCTAGGCAATGAGCTAAGCACTTCACAAATTTAATAATCTTTCTTATCAGAGGTCCACATATTTTAAGAATACACACAGGTTGCTTAATATATAATACTGCATAAGTCCTAATTTTATTTTTGGAAAACAGCTTACTCAGAGTAGCTCAATCATAAAATGGAGACTTAAAACAAAATGCAAACCATTATTCTAAGTTGAAAAATTAATTAATGCACTGAAATTTATTCTTATTATACTTGGAAGAGTACATGGTATTAGAAAAGACCCATTCAGTTCCCATAGTTGGGCAAATTTTCCAAAGTGGGACAAAGACCTAGTCACCCTACACTAGTTCCTACTCCATATTCAATAAGGGCCTTGGACAAAATGCTGAGATCCCTTCCAGTTCTATAACCCACCTACATAAGAGCAGAATAAAATTAGGCAGGCTACATTTTGGCAACCAAAAATGTTTTCTCTTCACTAACCAAAATTTTTCATATTTCATATTCATTTTTCATGGGACTGGGCCAAAGGAGCTCTCAATAAGGAAACTCCTATGAAGAGTGGCACTTTCAAACTTAGAATATATAGAGTTGTTTGAAGCACCAAAAAGTTAGTGCCCTTCCTGGGAATCATATGGTAAATATGTGTCAGAGGTGGAGTGTGAACTCAGATCTTCCTTACACTGAAGCCAACACTCCAGCCTCTACTCTATACCACCTTTCGAATTCTTAATGTAATACCTCCAAAGTTACTTATTCAACAAATATTTTATAGGCTTGTACTATGTGCAACTTAAGCACAGAACAAAAATGATACCAGAACATTCTCAATAGTTCTGAGATTTTGTTGACATGGGTGTAGAGTACGTTCAGGGAAGATGAGTGCCTCTGTTGTGAGGGATGCTAAGTCCTTTTTAGGACTGCTTTCCACGTTTGGTGTCCACTTATTCCACCTCACTCTCACCTGTGGCTCCAAGAAGCTGTAGCATGTGCAGCGGCCACACCTCAGTAAGCAGAGGGGTTAAAACCAGGTTAAGGGTAACCAAGCAGTCCCAAACCCATCAGTGAGTTAGTGAGGTGTTAGTAGAGTGAAGATTTCCCCTGGTGGAATTAGCAAATGAGAACAATTTGTTCCAGTGACTATGAAGACAGCTGAAGCAGGTGCTTGGAGTGTTTAGAGCTTGGTTGGACATTGAAGGTACCAAGGTCATCCACTGCATCTTGAGCCATCACCAGTTATCTTCACTATTTCCTGACACTAGATTGTGATGACTCCAGAAGAGAGTGAGGGTGATGACTTTGTGCCACTCTGCCCCACTTAAATCCAATTTGCATACAAATCGAAAGATATCACCCATACCATTTTACCATTTTTGCCTATCTCAAAGTTCTGTAGCAACAGGCAAGTGAAAAAGAAGCAGGTTCTTCTGGGGATTGTAGTCACAACGCTATACACAGGCAGCCCAGGCCACTGGGTCATCTTCTCACTGGAAGCAGCAGTGGAATTCAGCAGCCCCCTAGATATCTGAGCAGCCTTTTAAGGATCACACTGCTGACTTTCTGGTCTGAGGAATGAGCTAGAAAAGGAACCTAAAAATTATCTTCTTACCCAACTGTGGCCTGATTACTGTAGCAGGAGGGGATCTCATTCTGTGGTCAAAACTCACACACAAAAATGTCTGCAAAGATAATTCTTTTCATCAGCAGTACATGAAATATGCACCCACTTATACAAAACACAAAATTCAGTAGACCTGAAAGATGAACAGCTCTTGTGAGATAACTCAGCAGACATCACATCCAAACAGCAGCCTTGAGTGAAACAAAACTGGCAAATAAAGGCCAGGTTACTAAAGTTGGAGGTGGATTCACATTTTTCTGGAGTGGCCACAGTGAACAGAAGTGCCATGAAGCTGGTGTAGGTTTTACAATCAAAACTAATATAGTCAGCAAGCTTGTATGCCTTCCAAAAGAGTGAATGACAGGCTCATGACTGTGTGATTGCCACTCACAGGAAAACATCATGCCACCATCATCAGTGCCTGTGCTCCACTATGACAATCCCTGATGAGAACAAAGAAAAAATTTTGTGTAGATCTGGGGACCTTTATCATCAATGTGCCAAAAAAGCTTACAAATGTATAATTCTTATAAAGCTTATAATTCTGGGTGACTTTAAAGCTAGATAGAGTAGGCTTACAGTACCAAACTTGACAGGGAGTCATACAGAGGAATGGAGCTAGAAACAGCAATAACAATGGTCATTTACTACTGAAAATTTGTAAGCATCTCATGACCTTCTTATCACCCACACTGTTTTCCATTTACCTCAATGCAACAAAACCTCATGGATACAGTCTCTCTGCAAACATTAGCCTTTGACAGACTGTGTAATTGTAAGGAAAAGAGACAGACAGAATGTGAGAGTGAAGAAGATGATGTGTGGTACAGAATGCTGGACTGATCATTGTGATGGAAATGTAGATTTGAATATCTTCCCTGCTCCTAGGCCCTTTGATTGGCTTAAGTGACTCTGAGAACCTTCTTTAATTTGAAAATATACTCTGCCCCCTAATAGGCTGAATGTGGTCACATGGAGCCTGTGGTAGGAGGCTTGGTTTTCAGGAATGACCACACCTTGATGCTGTGTGATTGGGCAGTGGGTCAAGAAGGTTGTTACATTCTCTGAGCTAGGAGAAGGCTATATAAACCCTGATGAGAGGCTTTGCTTTGGGGCTCACTTTGAGAAGTGTTGTGTGATTTAACCAGATGAGACTCTGGGAAGCCGTTGAGAGCTTTGAAAACCCAGATGTTGATGCATCCCTCTCTGGTAACTGTGATTTGGTATTGATATAATGGTTGGACAGTTTGGAAGCCTGTCTGTTTGATCTGTAAGTTCTGTAACTCTGAAGTTTGGGGTGCTGACCTTTTTCCCCTGAACTAGGTAATCTACGTTTGTTTGATTAAAGTAAGCTTGTTAACCCATTTTGAGTTGCTTTCCTTTACAAAAGCAGATCTAAGAACCTGTGTTGGCAGCCACCCTGGGGATGTTGGGGTCCTTGCTGCTACAATCATAGAATTATCCTCTCCAAGCTGAATATTCACATTCAACAAAAGTGGTGACCCCAAGGCAAAATGACTACCAAAAGAATTAATGTCAACAGATTAGAGCACTTCTCTGAGTGCGAACAGTTCACCCCTAACTTGATGGAAAGTTAAGCCAACACTCAGGGAGCAACAGTGGAACATAAAGGGAGTGAAAAGCTTTCAGAGATTTAGTGTGTAGCACTGCATTTGTTCATCTGGATCAGAACACTTGTAAACATCAAGACTGGTTTGGTGAAAATGATGGGGAAATTCGGAAGCTGCAAAATGAAAAAATGAGAACTTCACAGGGTTTACCAGCAGGGTAGCTCATCTATCTTTATGAAGGCAGAATTTAATTCCATCAAAAGTAAAGTACATGTGAAGCTTAGAGAGATGCAGAATTCTTGGCTCAGTAAGAAGGCAGATGAAATTCAGTTCTATGCTCATAGTAACAATCCGAAGCACTTTTTTGATGTCTTGAAGTCGATTTATGGGCCAAAGACCTATGGTGCATCTCACCTACTCAGTGCTGTTGGAACCACATTGATTAGTGATAAAGATAACATCCTAGAGAGATAGGCTGAACACTCCTACTTCTGGTCTCAACAGGCCGTCATCAATCAATACTGAAGCCATTGATCATTTACCTCAGGTTGAAGTCAATTCCTCCCTAGCTGAAGCTCCAACTAAAGAAGAGGTTTTGAATACTATTAGGCTCCTTTCATATGACAAAGTACCTGGTGCTGATTCTATTCCAGCTGAAATTACAAAGTAGGGGGCCCATTGCTCATACAAAAGCTGACTAAAATTTTCCAGGTTAAATGGCAAGAGAAGAGTGTCCCCCAGAAGTTTAAGTGTGCCTCCATTATCTATCCCTACAAAGGGAAAGGAAATAGATTGTCTTGTGACAATCACAGGGAGGTCTCTCTCTTAATCATTGTTTGCAAGATTCTTGCCAGAGTCCTCCTTCATAGGCTGATCCTTCACCTGAAAGATGGTCAAATACCTGAAAACCAGTGTGGTTTCAGAAAGGGCCGAGGAATGGTCAATGACATGTTTGCTCCCCAACAACTCTGGGAGAAATTCCAGGAACAGAACAGAGATCTATACACAATGTTGGTGGGTCTGACCTTTGATGTTGTCAGTCATGAGGGCTTATGGAGAATTATGGTCACAATTTGGTTGCCCAGAGAAGTTCATCAGCACTGCATATCAATTTCATGATGGCATTCTTGCCCAGGTTCTGGATAATGGACAGTGCTCTCATGTTTTCCCAGTCACCAGTGGAGTGAAACAAGGATGTGTGCTTGCTCTCATGCTTTTTAGTATGATTCTTTTCAGTCATATTGTCAAATGCCTTCTATGAAGACGAACATGGCATCAAGGTTAGCTACCACACTGACCATAAACTCTTCAACTAGAAAAGACTACAAGCCAAGACCAAAGTGGAAGGAGTGTTGGTGGATGATTTTCTGTTTGCAGGTGATTGTGCACTCAATGCAGCCTCTGAAGTTGAGATGCAACAAAGTATGGTTTGATTCTCTGATGCTTGTGCTAATTTTGGCCTAACAAATAATAATAAAACATAGATAACTCCATCAGCCACCAACACCTCACATGGAACCATCAGTTACGGCAAATGGAGAAGTTTTGAATGCTGTGGATAAGGTCACTTACCTTGGTAGTGTAATTTCCAGGGATATACACATGAATAATGAGGTTGATACTCACATTGCCAATGCTAGTTCAGTGTTTGGGAGGCTCTGAAGGAAAGTATGGGAGAGGAGAGGCATTAGACTGACTAAAGAACTGGAAGTCTACAGTACCATTATACTGACCTCATTGTTGTATCCTGCAAAACTTGCACAGTATATCAAATCCATGCCAGAAAACTGAATTACTTCCTTTTGAATTGTCTTAGGAAGATTCTGAAGATAACCTGGCAGGATAAGGTACTAGACACTGAGGTCCTTTCTCAAACTAAACTGTCAAACATTCAAACTTCAACGTTTTATATGCTTGCCAAAAGGACTATTTTATGGAAAATTCACACAGGGCAAGCGTTCACATGGTGGTCAGAAGAAGCAATATAAGGACATTCTCAAGGTCTGCCTAAAAACTTTGGAATTGATTGTGTGACACAGGAAACACTGGTATAGGACCACCCAGCATGGTATGTCTTCATCAGAGAAGGTGCTATGCTCTATGAGCAAAGCAGAATAGAAGTAGCTCAAAAGAAATGTGAGATGTGCAGATTTAGATAATCCAGCCCACAGGTTCACGTGGATTATTTTGCCCAACCAATTATGATCAGACATATTTGAATATACTGTGACTTGACTCTAGCATAGTAATGTCGTTTTGGTCCTCTCTGAGAAAGGACAACAACCAGACATGTTATCAAGTACTTCATAGTCCTTTTGGAAATATATCAATAATCACCAGGTTATTAACTCAGGTTCCTAAAAAGAAGCTCTGAAATATGACAATTAAGTAGCATTGTAGATAGCACTATAGGACTGGAGTCAGGAAGACCTGAGTTCAGATCTGACTTCAAATATTTCCTAGCTGTATAACCCTGGGAAGTTTCCTCAGTTTCCCTCACTGTAAAATGGCAGCTAGGGGGCACAGGGAATAGAACACTGGGCCTGGGGTTAGGAAGACTCATCTTCCTGAGTTCAAATCCGACCTTAGATACTTATAGTTGTGTGACCCTGGGCAAGTCATTTAACCCTGTTTACCTCAGTTCCTCATCTGTAAAATGGAAAAGGAAATGGCAAACCATTGCAATATCTTTCCCAAGAAAACTCCAAATGGAATTGCTAAGAGTCAGACATAATGGAAAAGACTGAACAACATAAAATGAGGATAATAATAGAGCCTCTTTCCCACAATTGTTATGAGAGGATCAAATGAGATAATAATTATAAAGAACTTAGCACAGTATCTGGTGCATAATAAATGCTATATACATGTTAGCTATTGTTATTCTTATTATTCAACATCTCTTCATTGAGGAATTGCTATTATCTGTTGTATGGGAACCAAAGAATGAATTGAGCATTTATTATTAGCCTACTAAAGAGAACTCAGTAGATAAAGCACTTGGCCTAGAGTCAGGTAGATCTTACTTCAAATTCTGCCTCAAATGCTTACAAGCTGGGTGGCCCTTAGTCATTTAAGCTTTCACAGCCTCAGTTTCCTTAGTTGTAAAGTGAGATTAATAATAAAACCTACTTCAAAAATTCTAGGTACTTTATAAATCTAAAAGCAATATGTAAATGCTATTACTTTGCTAAAACTGCAAAGCTTATCCACACTTCATATTATCAGCAAATATACTCAGAAAGCAATTCAAAAAGGAATACCTAAGGTCCCACTCAAGTTCCTTCTACATATTTAGATAGGATTAGCAGTTATGCTCTGGAATTGGTTTAAATAACAAAGGAGAAAGTAATTGTTTTATATATTGTTAGAGTCTTCCAAAGCAATGGAATGATCCTCCCAGATTTTTTTTTTTTGACTAGGTAAAAGAAGTCATTCTTTGCTTCATTCCTTACCAGTCCTTAATCACTGAATGGGGATTGCCTCAGTCAAACTGAGGCCGGGGAAAAAACCTTAGCTTAAAAAGGCCATAGTTTCTTACTGCATCCAGGGCCATCTGGAGTGCCTCTGGCCTATATCTTGCCACTGGACACAGATGGTGACTTTATAAAGTCCTCCCTCACTTGAATCCAATTCACTTGAACATCTTGGCATCACCTCCCTGGGCAACTTTGAGAATGAAAGACAAACAACAACAAACAAGCTAAAGGTAGAGTCAGAGTTCCATTCATCTCCCTACAACTCCTACCTACCCTATCCAACCCCCTAAAAATTAAACTCCGTGGAAGGGAGTGATTTTTTTTTCATTTAGTCTTTATATCATGGACCGATTGTAATGGATTCTTCATAGAAGAAATGCTTATTGTATTGAGTTGGAAAAGGTATCGCCAATAATTCCTTTTTCAAAAATATGTTTGGCTTTTATTTCCTTATCTATTCAAACAAACTCCACTAAAAATCTTTTTAACTAAGAATTTAATCCGAGTTTAAAAAACACTTGGAGGGAATACCATGTTTTTAAACCTTGTAAACCTTTGCAATCACAGGTGAAATCTAGTCTGTGCATTTAAGGAATCTTATAGTATGTGTATGAATTGTCTGATTTTTCTCTCACTAAAATCCAACAATTCAGAAGTAGTGTTTTGATTCTGATTAAAACCTGTGAATTCCACTAAGAGCATTAGCTAGTAAGTCAGACCTGTTCCTACTTTTAGATACTCTTTGTGACTTCATACTTTAATGATATCATCCTTTAAAAAATAATGGATATCATTACTTAGTCAATATATGGGACAACCCTTAGTAGATGGGCAATAAGCTGGGCTCAAAGCTGAGAAGGAGGAGAAAGAGAAAGAGGAGGAGGAGGAGATAGGGATAAGTCTTATTTGTAAGTGCTTTCAATAATGTCAACCTGTCACTCCCTCCCTCAGAAAACTCCAGTTGTTCCCTAGTTCCCCTCTAGGATAAAATATACACTTCTCTGCTTGGCATTTAAAGCCTTCACAATCTGACTCCAGTCTAACTTTCCAAGCTAAGTACAGATCACACCCCTTCACTCTTTGTTGCTGTTAAATTACCTTACTTCGAATTTCCTTTATACCACATTTCATCTCTTATTTTTGTGCATTTTCAGACTGTCCCTTATGCCTGGAATGTTCTTCCCCATCCCTACCTTTGAGTCTGTCTAGTTTGTTTCAGAACTCAGTTTAAGCGCTAACTTCTAAATGAAGAAGGAAGGAAAAGAAAGAAAGAGAAAGAAAGAAAGAAGGAAGGAAGGAAGGAAAGAAGGAAGGAAGGAAAACACAAAATTCCAAGGTCTATGACTCATATATTAGTAAGTAATCACCAAAGGCAGATTTCAGCATAACTAGTTGTGAATATTCTCTCAAAAATAGATTGGTCAGTTTAATTTTTTGCAGTTCTCCAAAGAGCATTTTTATTCTATGATAGACACATAAAACATAGGTTTCAGAAAATTGAGGTTTGGGGGATGGGGAGAGGCATCTGTCATCAGGAGAGCTTAATGCAACTGTAAGCTCTTGCTCAAAAAGTTAGTTGGGTTAAGTCAGTGAAATGAGAAGAAAGCTTTAATCTCCCATGAACATCAACATCCTCAATCATATGAAAGGCCAAAATTCTTTTGAAATGTTCAGATATGAACATTTTCTAATGGAGAAAAAGATGGGTGGAGATTAGAAGCCATAAACATCAGAGTTGAAACATTACTATTATGATAATTATTTCATATTTACATTGAAAATAATATATTCAAAGCTATATTTTAATAATCAATTGTTAATCTGACTGACTTTTCTGAAGGCAAGTTATAGGAAAATGCTTTGCATGCTACTAACTTCACTACAAGCCCACCAATTGATAAATGAGCCCCAATGACTGACTGTTTATACAGACAGGGAGCAATTCAGGATTTCTGAAGAATGTCTTATGGATAGAGAAAACAATTTCTAATTTGTTAACGCAGATTGTCACCATCTTTATTCAGTGCTTCTGGATAAAGTCTTATTTTACAGCACACTCCCCACCCCCCACCACTATATTTAAATAAATACACCATGATTATTCTATCCTTGCAAAAGCCATTTTTTGTCTCCTATGGCAACAGAAACTATCCCGCTGTTAGAGGTCAACTATCCATAATTGTTCAGAAGGACAGTATGCTTCCCTGAGTTCACTTGAGGCATTTCAAATCATGGCAGAATCTAATTTGTTCTCAAGTGATGCTGGTAACAGAACAATTAAGAAAAGAAGCTAATGAAAATACTGGAGAAAGGCCAAGATACAAAGTAAGCTGAACCAAACAGAAAATTAACAAACCTCAGTATATCCTCTTGTATTGGAATTTTGAAGTGGAAAGAACCCTTAAGCAACAAGTAGCATTACTAATGTTTATATTCATGTATGTACATTTTAGTGACTATTATATTCCCTCCAGTAATCACTCAAAACCCCTCCTTACGCTCCTAACTTCCTTGTCCCCTAAAAAGATGATTTTACCTATTCCTTTACTAAGTTAGAGGTCTTCTGTAAACATTAACTGCCCCCCTTTCTCTCTTCTAAACTTCTATATGTTCTCTATATAGTCTCATCTACACTCTCCTCAATTCTTACAGAACAAAGCATCCCATCTCACCAAAAGCCATTCCTCTGCCTCTGTTCTTGATCATATTTCCTTGTAACTCATGAAACTTATTATTAAAATATTTTCATCTCATACATCCTTAATCTCTCCTCCCCTTATAGCCAGTTTACTTTGGTCTGCAAATCTTAAATTTTTATTATTATTATCCTTATTATTATTGATAATGATAACTATCATAATAAATAGCATCTAGCATTTATATAATGTTTTAAGATTTGTAAAAATAAATTTAATAAATAATAATATAATAAATAATAATAATAATAATAATAAATTTAATACCTTTTTAATGTGCAAAGCATCTTGCACATTATTATTATTTAATACCTTTTTAATGTGCAAAGCATCTTGCACATTATTATTAATAATAATGTGCAAGATGCTTTGCACATTAAAAAGGTATTAAATTTATCCTCTTAACAACCCTGGGAGTGAGGTACTATTATTATCTGTATTTCACAAATAAGAAAACTGAATCAGACAGAGATGAAATAATTTGTCTATGTAATTATGCAGCTATTAAGTGTCTGAGGTCAGATTTGAATTGAATATCCCCGGATCTGAAAATAAATGAAAAACACAGTCTTCCTTGGCTTTACTACCTTTTCAGGCTATTGCTTTTCCTTCTCTTCTCCATCACAATGTTTCTAGAAAGAATAGACTACACTTGCTTCCTTCATTGCATTTCTAATCACTTGCTTCTCAGCCTGTTGAAATTTGACACTGGGGAAGCTAGTTGGTGCAGTGGATAGAACACTGGCCCTGAAGACAGGAGGACCTGAGTTTATGACCTGGGCAAGTTTGCCTCAAGAAAGAAAAAGAAAAAGAAAGCTGCCATTTCTATGTATCATGCTATTAAAACTGTCCTCTTCAAAGTCATTAATAGTTGCCTTTGTTTTCTCTCTAAATCCATTGGGTTTTCCCCAGTAATTATGCTTAACCATTCTACTGCAGATGACACTATTGACCATCACCTTCTTCATGCTCTCTTGTTCCCATGACCCAGCTGTCTCATGGCTCTCCCCCTACCTCTCTTAGCACTTCTGTCTTTTACACCTATGCCATTTTCCCCTTGCTCCCTTCCCCTTATATCCCACAACCTGCTTAATATAAACATTCTTTACCCTCCCCTCCCTTCTCTTTTCCTTTCCTCGATCCTCTTGCTCCTCCTCTACATGTCTCATACATTTTATCTCATCTCATGTGACACCCAAACTTAAATTATCAACTTTATGTAAATGAATGCCAAATTATTATCTCCACGCCTGGTCTTTGTCATATACTACAGTTATATATTTCCAGCTTTCCAACTACTTGCTTGATGTCTTCTCTTGGTTGTTTGACCCTTCAATACATCTAATATCAAAACCATCTAATATCAAAACCAACCATGGTCCCTACTCTTCCACTTAAGTCAAGCAGGCTCAAAATCTAGGAATTATCTTTAGCAAATCTTTGCATATAGTAAATTGTTGAGGTCTATTTTAATTCTGTCATTGCAGTGTCTCTCATACATGCCCACCCATTCTTTTCTACTCTGAACTACACCATGTTTCTTTAAGCTCTCATTATTGTTCACACATGAACAAAGTCAGTGATCTCTTTATTTGCTTCTCCCCTTTCATCTTTCCCCGCCGCCCATGACATTATATTTTGTCAGTCAGAATTTTTTCCCCCAGAGCTCTTATAATGACAGTCCCCTACTCAAAACTCTTCAATGGATCCCAATTGTCTACAAAATAAAGTCCAGACTCCTTTGCTTGGCTTTCAGCTTTCTCCACAATATGCCTTTAATCTGCCTCTTCAATTTTATCTTTTAATATAACTCTATACATATTCCATGCTCCAGTTTAACTGGACTTCTCATTAATTCTCTAACATGCCCCATATTTTACTGTTTAAAAGATTTTATTCATGCTAGTTTCTCCAAAGTTCCCATTTTTTAAAAAATATCTTCTAACTTCATTTCTTATAGCACAATTGTACTCTATTACATTCCTATACCATAATATATTTGTCCATTTCTCATTTGTTGAACATTCTCTTACTTTCCAGGCTATTTTTTTCTTTTTTTTTTCTTTTTGGAGGGCAATTGGAGTTAAGTAATTTGCCCAAGGTCACATGGCTAGGTTTTTGTTTGTGTGTTAAGTGTCTGAGGCTGGATCCAAACTCAGGTCCTTCTGACACCAGGGCCGGCACTCTACTCACTGTGCCACCTAGCCGCCCCCCAGGTTATTTTTTTCTATCACAAGAGTTGCAATAAGCACTTTTATACATAAGGACCTTTTCCTCTTTTCTTGAACTCTTTTGGCAGTAGACCTAGAAGTGTTATGGCCAGATTAAAGGGTCCTCACTGTTTAGTAACATTTTTAATATTGTCATGGAATTTTCTTGACCTCTTGGAAGAGTCATATGCATCAGCCGTGGTCTGATTCACTATGAGTCAACGATAGGAGGCCAAACTGGTGGCAAAAAGATTTATGAGTAAGCTAAAAAACTGGTTCACCTTGATAACAAATTCAAATTTCTGAGGCACAGTTTTGTTTTTTATAACCTTTCAGGACCACTTAGAGTACACTGTTAGTAAATAGTAATCTGTAGTGACCTAGAATAGAAAACTATTTCACAAGAGAAGGAGAGATAAAGAAAGAGAGGTATCAATCAAGGGAGAAAAAGAGAGGATTTGGAATACAATAGCACAATTTATTATTGGAATAATAAAACATTCCCTGTTGTAATGGGAATAGGGTTTTGAGGATCTTCCCTGCCCCTTAATAGACCTAGGTGGGAATTTGAAGACCTCCCCTGTATTGAAAATAAACTCTGTTCCCTACTAGGTTGAATGTAGTCACATGAAGCTAGTAGTAGGAAGAGTTTTGCTGAAGGAAAAAAGAATCCACAGGAGGCTAGGAATTGGAGTCAGGAGGTTGAGGCAAGGAGATAGAGAGGTTTGTGAGTAAATACTGATCTTGTATTGGTTTGTGGGAAGGCTAAATGATGCTGTGGCTCTCAGTGTTATTATGACTTCTTAATATCTTCTGTACTATGATGGAATTGGCTTACTGGTTTGGGGATTTGGTTTTCTGGTGTCTAAATAAATGTTTCAGTTCTGTCCTCTACCTGGAGAATCTGTTATATTTTGTGATTGAATATCATATGACAATTATAGTCATGGTCTTTATCATGATCATGGGTGCTGTAAATATTGTATTGGTGCTGCACCTATTTGAGGGCAGGATTCAAGAGCAAGATGTCAAAAACTTGAATAATAGTATATAGACATTTTCAACAAAAGTTCAAGGTGTCTTATCCAAGGATAGCAAGTAGTTATTAACAACAGTGAATGAGGCTGTCTACTTCACAGTGTTCTTGCATAGTTTGTTAATAGTTTATCTCTCCTTAATTTCTACTATTAGGCTACGAGATGGTTGAAGAAATTTCTACTTTTTTAGTCCACAAGCATTGTAAACATTTGTGGTTCCTATATTTTCCCCAGAGTAACACTGCAAATAGTTTCCAGAATAGTTGTACTCATTCACAGGTCCATCAACAGTTCTTTTTTTTTTCTTTTTCTTTTTTTACTTAAATTTTATGTTTATATTTAGTTCTTATCATTCATTTCCACAAGATTTTGAATTACATGTTTTCTCCCTGCCTTTTCCCTACCCACCAGCCCAAAAGAGTGAGCTCACTGTATACCCTCTCCGTCAATCTGCTCTCTCCTATATTCTCCCACATTCCCCTTTCTACTTTCTGGTAGGACAAGATGAATGTCCATACCCCAGTAGCAGTATATCCTATTTCCCAGTTGCATGTAAAATAATAATGATAATATTTTTAAACATTTGATTTTAAAGCTTTGAGTTCCAGATTCTTTCCCTTCCTCCTTCATCACTCACCCTTACTGGGAAGATAAGAAAATCAATATAGGTTGCACATATGTAGCTATGTAAAACATTTCCATAGTGGATATATTGTGAAAAACTGACTTACTTCCCTCCATCTTATCCTGCCTCCCACTTGTTCTATTCCCTATTTTGACCCTATCCCTTTTCAAAAGTGAGTGCGTCTAACTACTTTCCCCCCACCCAACATGCCCTCCCCTCCATCATCCCCCCTCTCATCCTTCCCCTCACTCTCCTGTAGGGTGAGATACCCTATTTAGTGTGTATGTCATTCCCTCCCTAAGCCAAATTCAATGAGAGTAAGGTTGACCCATTCCCTTTTGCCTTCCTGTTCTTCCACTCCATTGTAAGTTTTCCCTTGCCTTTCCTATATGAGATAATTTACCCCATTCTGTCTCTTCCCATTTCTGGCAAGTTAAGCTTTTTAAGTCATTCCTCTCCTCATTGGCTTTCTGAGCCTCTTCTGCCATTTGAGTTAGTCTACTTTTAAGGAGTTATTTTCTTCAGTCAGATGGACTCTCTTTTCACAATTTTCTTGCATCATTCTCATTTCTCTTACCAATTTTTTCCTCCACTTCTCTTATTTAGTTTTCAAAATCCTTCTCAAGTTCTTCCATGGCCTGTAACCCATTCATATTTTTCTTGGAAGCTTTTGGTTCAGGAGTTCTGACTTCATTGTCTTCCTACCATTCCATGTTTTGATCCTTTCCCAAAAAAAGGAACCCAAAGTTGGATTGTAGTGCTTGCTTTGCTTCCTTTGCTAGCTCATGTTGCCACTCAGTTACTTGACTTTTGAGCTTTTTGCCACAGTACAACTCTGATTCCAGAGAGGAGAGCTTTGTCCCAAATTGCTGGGGTTTTCGCAGTTGCTGGAGCTATTAGTTGGGTGCCCTCTCAGAAGCCTCCAGAGGCTCTAGCACCTGGTCACACATCCCTGAACCTCCACCCAAGCCAGCAATCCAGATCCAAGCAGGTTAAAGCAAGAGCAATTTCCCCCTCAGACTGGTTCATTTGACCCCACTACAATCTGCAGGCCAGGAGCTCTGAAGCAGCTAAGTGGAAGTGGCTACATGGCCACTGCACCTCAGCTGCTTCTTCCTCCAGGGACAGAAACTGGACCACACTCTCAATCCCCCTGTTCCCAAAGTCCACACTGACCTTTCACATTGCCTTTGGCATTTATAGGTTGATAATTCTGGCAACCACCACAGCTGATGGTCAGAGCCATCCTTAGGCTAAAACCATGAGCTCAAGTGCGGCTGGGCTCTGCTCCCAGTATGCTGTGATGTACCCTTTCTGTCTGCTTGCTGGGCTGCCTTTGGTGAGAGATTTGTTTCTCTCTCTCACTTTGTGGGTTTTGTAACTCCAAAGTTTGTTTAGAGTCATATTTTATAGATATTTGAGGTGGTTATGGGGGGAGCTCAAGGAGTTTTCCTGCTTCTACTCTGCTATCTTGGTGCTGCCCTTCTATCAACAGTTCTTTAAGGTGCCTGTTTTCTTATAGAACATCCATCCCTCAATATTTAACATACTTTTTTGTCATCTTTGCCACTTTGATGTGTGGGAGGTGAAATTTCAGGATTGCTTTAATTTGCATTTCTCAAATTAGTAGTGCTATAGAGCATTTTTTTTTTCAATTTGGCTATCGATACTCTGGAATTTCTCCCTTAAGAATCTTTGTCCCGCACAAAGATTCACCTTCCTCTAATGGAAAAGTCGTAGGGGGTATGGGAGAAGGTATGGGAGAGAGCAGATTGGAGGAAGCGATATCTTGTGGGACTGCTATTCTGGGAGGTTGGGTAGGGGAATAACTGGAGGGAAATGCTTGTAACACAAAATCTGGTGGAAATGAATGATGTAAAACAGAAGTTAATAAAGCATTTGTTTAAAAAAAATAACCTGGTGATTTGAGCAAAAAACATTGTATGAGGTGTGGATTTATCTTCTTACTGTTCAAAACAGGGGGTCTTCCTGCTGATCAGTTGTCTGATAGCAACAATGAGAATTTATAAGTCTGCAGTTACTACCAATTCAGTTAATCTTTGGCTGTGATTGGAAGATAGATAAACTTTTTCTTCTCAAAAAAAAAAAAAAAAGGAATCTTTGTCCCAAGGCGGCTAGGTGGAGCAGTGAGTAGAGCGTTGGCCCTGGAGTCAGAAGGACCTGAATTCAGATCCAGCCTCAGACACTTAATGCACACACAAACAAAAACCTAGCCATGTAACCTTGGGCAAGTTACTTAACCCCAATTGCCCTCCAAAAAGAAAAAAAAAAAAGAATCTTTGTCCATATCCTTAGACCATTATAATCAATTAGAATTTTTTTTTCCTTATAATTTGTCCTTATATATCTTAGAAACTTGCTACAAAGATATTTTCTCAGTTGTTTCCCTTGTAATGTTACCTTCGTTAGATTTGTTTATGCAAAAAAATTAATTTTCTGTAATCAAAATTATCCCTTTTTATCTTCTGTGATCTTCTATTTCTTGTTTAGTCAGGAACTTTTATCTAGGATTCTGTTAAACAATTTTTCCACATTTCTCTGATTTATAATATGAACTTCTATATCTAAGTCACATATTCATTTGGAACTTACCTTAGTTCAAGGGGTAGGTATTGGTCTAAATCTATTTTTTGTCCATATTTCTATCTAATTATCCTAGCATTTTTTATCAGCATGTCCTTATACCTGGGACCTGGGAGGCTTTGGGCATCAAATACCAGGGTATTAGCAACAGTTGCTTTAGTATATTGTGTGTCTATGATTAATACCTATTTTTTTTTACTTTTAGCCAGTAGCAAACTGCTTTGAGAATTAATGCTTTGTAGTACAGTTTGAGATCTGATTCTGTTCCTACTTCTTTTTGTGATTTCCCTTGAGATTTTTTATCTTTTTTTACTCCATATGAATTTCATTATTTTTTTCTAATTCTATAAGGTAAGCCTTAGTAACTTAATCGGTATGGTATTAAAAAATAAGTTAATTATTTTTGTCATTTTATAGTCATTTTTCTTATATTAGCTCATTCTATTCATGGATAATTAATATATTTTTCCAATTATTTATTTCTATTTCCATAGACTATTTCCAAGTAATTATGCTTATGTAGTTCTTATGTGTATCTTGGAAGGGAAACTCCCAAGAATTTTATACATATTATAGTTTGGGTTTTTCTGCTTTTATATTTGGAGGGGGGAGGGCAGGGCAATTAAGATTATGTGACTTGCCCAAGGTCACATGGCTAGTTTTGTGCTAAGTGTCTGAGGCCAAATTTGAACTCGGGTCCTCCTGACTCCAGGGCTGGTGCTCTATTCACTGTGCCACCTAGCCGCTCCCAATTATAATAATTTTAAATGTAATTTTTTTTACATCTCTTCTCAGTAAGTTTTATTAGTATTACATAGAAATGTTGATGTCTTCCATGGATATGTTTTATATCCTGCAAATTTGCTAAAGTTATTAATTGTTTCTATTCATTCTTATTTGACTTTTTAGGTTCTTTAAATATATTATCAGGTCAATAGAAAAAGTGATAATTTTATTTCTTCTTAACCTATAGTTAACCCCTTAATTTCATTTTCTTGTCTTATTGCTATAGCCAGCACTCTTATGTCAGACAGAACTGGTGACAATTGACATCCATATTTCATCCCTAATTTTACTGGGAAAGATAGATTTTCTCTAATAAAAATAATGGTAGCTCTTGCTTTGAGATACATACTATTTATCATATTAAGGAAATGTCTACTTATTCCTAAAGTTTCTAGGTCAACAGATTTTACTGCTTCTACTAATAAAATCATATCATCTTTGAAGATTGTGTTATTAATATTATTATGTTTATAGTTGTTCTAATGTTAATATTGAAAGGCACTCATTGAAGCTATTCACTGAA
This sequence comes from Gymnobelideus leadbeateri, assembly GCA_011680675.1. Lineage (NCBI taxonomy): Eukaryota > Metazoa > Chordata > Mammalia > Diprotodontia > Petauridae > Gymnobelideus > Gymnobelideus leadbeateri. The sequence goes on along the minus strand of WOXC01004219.1, from coordinate 108,695 downwards.
AGGTCAAATACTGAATCTGAAGCTTAAATATTTTAGCCACATAATGAGAAGACAGGCTTCATTGGAAAAGACCCTTCTGTTCAGAAAGATTGAAGGCAAAAGCAAAAGGGGATGTCAAAGGATGAGATGGATAAATAGTGTCATGGAAGCAACAAATATGAGCTTGGAGAGACTTCCGTGAAATAATGAAGGATAGAAGGTACTGGCATGTTATGGTCTATGGAATCATGAAAAGGCAGAAATGATTGAACAAGTGAACAAAAACAATATTAAACCAACCATATATTCCTAGTGTAAACCTAATCTGATTGTAGGATATAATCTGTATGATATGTTTTAGAGTTTTTGCTCATATTTTATTTAAAAAATTTATATCTATGCTCAGTAGAGAAGTTATTTCATAATTTTCCCTTTCTTTTTATTTCTTCCTTGTTTATGCATCAAGACAATACCTGTGTCAATAAGAAGAATTTTGTTGGATCTTTTCTTTTATTTTTGCAAACAAGCTATATATATATAGTCATTAATTATTCTTCAAATGTGTGATAGAAATCATTTGTGAATCCATCTGTCCTGGAGCTTTTTTTCCCCATTGGAAGTTCATTTATAGCAGATTTGATTTTTTTCCTCTGAAAATGGATTGTTTAAATTCCCCATTTCTTGTTTGGTTCATTGGTATATTTCATATTTTTGCAAATATTCATTTGTATTTAAGTTCTTGAAATTTGATAAGAATCTTGTATTGAGTATTAAAGAATTTAGGACATATATCTAATGTATTATGTTCAGTTCTAATTGACACATTTTAGGAAGGACATTGATGAATTCAAGTTGGTCCAGGGTGCTACTAAGAGAGTGACAGGACTAGTGACCATTTGTAGGACAATTGATGAAGGAACCAACTCTGGTTAGTCTTTACTAAGAAATTATATTAAGGGGTAGCTAGGTGCACAGTGAATAGAGCACTGGCCCTGGAGTCAAGAGGAGCTGAGTTCAAATCCAGTCCCAGACACTTGACACACAAGCCCTGTGACCTTGGGCAAGTCACTTAATGCCAATTGCCCTACCCTCCCCCCTCCAAAAAAAAAAAGCAAAACATAAGGGGCAGCTAGGTGGCACAGTAAATAGAGCATTGGCCCTAGAGTCAGGAGGACCTGAGTTCAAATCCGGCCTCAGACACAATGCCCCCGCAAAAAAAAACTAGCCATGTAACCTAGGGCAAGTCACTTAACCCTAATTGCCCTCCACAAAAAAAAAAAAAATTATACTAAGTCTTAAGAAGATTTAAGAAGATAATGTTAGATATCTTCATGTATTTGAAAGTCTATCACATGAAAGAGGGTAAGGCTTATTGTTTTTTCTGGTCCCAGTGGACAGAAGTTCCTAATAATTTTCTGAAATGGAATGTGCTGCATTCATGTTCATGAGTCTTCTACCACCGGAAAAGTTCAAGTATAAACTACATAGACTCTTGTCAGGGATCTTCCAGAGCAAAAGCATCCTTTCCTGGAAAATGTTAGGCTAGAAGATATCTGAGGGCCTTTCTCCCTCTTTGGTTCTATGATTTTATGTCTACTGATAATATTTTTTTTTCATTTCACCAATGAATTACCTTACTCACTTAAGCATCTGGTTGTCAGAGCTATTGAAGTGGTAATCCAGTTTTTTTAATAGCAATAGTTCCTTCTTCAGGACTGCCTTTTCCCCTCTGCATTTATTCACATCAAATTGAAAGATGGTAGAAATTGGGGGGGAAAGGCAAAATATTATGTATTTGTTTTCCAACCTATGAATAAAAAAGAAGAGGAAGGCAAGGACTGAATAAATCTCACAACTAAATATTTCTGTTTCCTCATGTTGACTTAACCTTAAATACTTATTTCTGCTTTAAAAAAAATTTACATCCATCACTAAAATTTATAAATATTGAAAATACATATTTGTTTTGTTAAAAGAGGAAAACATACAGAAAACAAAAGCTTATTTTTCTCTCTCTCATATTGGGAATTATTATTGTCCAGTAGCTAAGATTATTGGGAAAACTATCCCCACTATCAAGCTGAATACTAACATATTAAACTGGACGTAGCCCAACACCCAGTGAATTTTGGTAACTTAAATATCTCAATCAACGTAGTTACAAAAATATAGGCTCCTCAGGTCTGGAATATCTTATCACAATATGAATTGTGACAAGCACAATTGTGATAAACACTCAGCGGTGCTGACCAGGAGACTAGAGCTGTGGAGATACTAGTGAACAGACATGAACCAGAATTGTCCAGGTTTTCTGGAGCTTTTGACCTTAGAATGGAATTTCCTTCTGCCAAGAAGGTAAGTAATTAAGATGCAGAAAACTACTCAGGGCACACTCTCCCTTATACCCCTTGGGTTGCTGGGGAGAGTAGGCTCAAACTTAAAGTGTTCCCTACAACTATTTACTTAATCCCTCCCCTAACCCCAAGCACAATTTCTGAATCATGTGGAATCACAGATGGACAAGTTGCTCAAAGATCCAGTATATGACAGTATCTTAGATGTGGCATCAAAACATAAACTATGCCATGGAGTCCTGTTATTACAACACTGCTCTTCCAGCCTTTCAAAACTCACCAAGTCTAGGGGCGGCTAGGTGGCGCAGTGAGTAGAGCGTCGGCCCTGGAGTCAGAAGGACCTGAATTCAGATCGGGCCTCAGACACTTAACGCACACAAACAAAAACCTAGCTGTGTGACCTAGGGCAAGTTACTTAAACCCAACTGCCCTCCAAAAAAAAAACCTCACAAAGTCATAGCCATGTCTAACACTCCTTCACCTAAAAACCAAACAGAAAAAATGCCAAAAGTCAAAGAGCATTGGTTGCATGTGTTTAAAGGCCAATTGTAGGCCCAGATTGAATGGTCTCTTTTCTTACCCAGTGGCTTACAGCATGTCTTCCCTTGATTGCAGGCAGAAGAGTTGGTCAACTACGATTCTTTCACATGCATGTTCAGTTCCAGTTCAGCAGCCAGTCAAAAAGGACCCTTACCATGTAGTAATTAGGCAAGAAATGGTCAATGAATGCCTGTGGATTCCCCAAAGTTCACACTGGAATTGTATCAGCCAAACACACTTAAGTGTTCATGCCTAGGTCCTTCATTACACTTTAAATTCTTATTTATTTTTTTCTTGACTTGAAGCTGATATTAAAGAATATAATATTATGGCCATTTACAATTATTTGAGTACTATAAGTGTGTGATTCAAGAATGAGAATGGAAAAATTAAACTAGAAGTTAGAAATTTTTCTCAGCCTGTGCTAAGTTAGGGGCCAGTCAGTTAAGGAGTTACTTTCTGTTACTTTAATAATCTTGAGCCTATTTATCTTCTAGACTGCTTTGAACCCAGAGAGAAGAGACAACCAGGAGCTAGACTCAGATACAAAGCGGTAGATAATGTCTGTTAATCCACTCTGCATATGAAAGGAGTTAACTGACTTTTCTGAAGACTTTTTGGCATCTAGATAACAAAGTTTCATCAAATTATCTATTCTGTGCTACTTCCAGGATATAACTGAGGAAGGTAATTATAGGAATACTTGAGTCCCATTCCTTTGTCTCATTTGCTCTATAAAAACCTTGTACTAGGGGCGGCTGAGTTCGGAGCCGGCCTCCGACACTTAATCCACACAAACAAAAACCTAGCCCTGTAACCTTGGGCAAGTTACTTAACCCCAATTGCCCTAAAGGGGTGGCTAGTTGGCTGCAGTGAGTAAGAGCGCAGGCCTCGGAGTTGGGATGACCCGAGATCAGATCCGGCCTCAGAAAATGAGCACCCACGCATAAATAATGACTAGCCGTGTAACCTTGAGCAAGTTACTTAACCCCAATTGCTTTTTAAAAAAATTTAAAAAATAAAAATAAAAAAAAACCTTGTACTAAGAATCAATAAATTTTGGGTACCCCAAGGTACTATTTATTAACAAAATTGACCAAGGATCCTAATTCCCAGGGCCGATGGCCTGAGGAAGTCCTAAGAGGTGGAAGCGGGGGAGACCCTAATGGGAGTGGAGAATAAGAGGTGTAAAGCTCAGATAAAAATGAAAGAATAGGTTATGGTAAGATAGGAGAATGTCCATTTCTAATTAGGAAAGTGTTATTGACCACTTGTAGGTAGTAGCACGACCTACTGTATGACTATTCTACATGTCACTGAGGTAGAGTGATGAAGTAAAGTGGTCATGACTTTTAAGCATGTTACAGTATTGGGAGTTGAGGGAGTTGGAGGGAACATCTCTATGGATATTAAACTACCTAGTATAAGAGTAGGAATTGGGGAGGATTGGAAGATGGTGAGCCAGGTGCTGAACTGTAGAAAAACAAGGTGAGTGTTATAAAAACTCTCATATATGTATACTTTAAAAACATGGAAATAGACTTTCATAATATGTTCTAAAAAATCCTACAAAGGAAGAATTTTACTAGGTTTGGAACTCATTCATTAAAATTACAAAAACCTTCCAGCCAGTTTGCAAGAATCAACATCAGGGAAGGTGAAAATCTACTAGCAGAATTTCAAGAACAACCAAAAAACCAAAACTCTTTGCTTAATTGGTTGTTAGGATTCAAAATTGAGTATCATGATGCCCATGAGCACAGCCAGTGATGTATTTCCTACATCTGGAACAAAACAAACAAACAAAAAAAAACATGAAAAATAGCTAACACCTGTCTATCCCCTACTGAGTGCCAGGTGTTCTGCTAAGCACTCTATAAATATGATTTCATTTGATCCTCACTACAAACCTGGGGAATGGGTGCTATTGTCATTCTCATTTTACAGATGGGGAAGCTGAGGCAAGCAGAGGTTGTGACTGGCCCATGGTCAAAGTTTGAGGCTGGATTTGAACTCAGGTCTAATGGTCTATCCCCTCACCCTACCTAGCTTCACTACTCCCCCCTTCCCTATAGCAAAAAAAAAAGCATATTCAATCAAATGGCTCTCACTAAAGTATTATTAGTACTAATACTTTAGTGATAGCAGGGAGGATTTTTGTCCCATTAAAATAAAATTATTTTCAAAATATTTCATCTTTATATCATCCTTTAAAATGTCTTTTTGTATAAGTTTTACAATATAATAATTAAAGTATAGTCGCTCCTATAAACAATTTACAAATAAGAGAACAGGTACCTATTTGGAGTGCATGCTCAAAACTACTTTATGGAAATGTGTGGTAAAAAGAGTCCACTCTCCTACTCAATGCACTCTAATGGTTCCACATTACCTTGAACATCAAGTGTAAACTGCTTTGTCCACCTACGGCCAGTCTACAATTCCAATCTTATTGCACGTCATTTCCCTTCTCATACTTTCTGATCCATCCAACTTTTCTTGCTTCTTCTCGCTCTTATTATTCCATCTTCCATCCATGTGTCTTTGCATAGGATTGTGCGCCATGCCTAGGATGCCCTGTGTCATTGCCTCCACTTAGAATTACTTGCTTATTTCAGAATAGAGTCCAAATGACACTTCCAACATGAAGCCTTTCCTTCTCCCCCCATCATATAGCTCTTAGCAAGTAGCATTCCCCAAAGAAAAATTAACTTGTGTTTATATTCTTCCCAAATAGAATATAAGCTCCTTGAGGACAGGGACAATTTCATTTTTCTTTATCTTTGTACCCCTAGCACCACAATGTCTGACTTTTAATAAATACTTGCTGATTAATTAACATTATTATTTGTAAATCCAAAGTCAGGATTGTATTCTTGACTCCTGTCCCCCCAAACCAGGTACACACACACACACACACACACACACACACACACACACACACACACACACACACACCTTAATCTTTAGATTAATAGCACACAGTCAACTGGCTACATACAAGTATATCATCTGGAGATAACAGGTTGAATTATGTATCTCATGCTTAATGAAATCTGACTAAATGCTACTTCCTATTGGATACCTTAGTGGAAAGAGTTCTGGACTTATAGTCAGAGTACATGGGTTCCAGACCCAGGATTACTGCTAACCTAACTGTATAAAAGTCATTTGACATTTTTAGGCTAAGCTTCCTCTGCTATAAAATAAGGGTGACAATATTTCAATAAGCTTCTTAATGGGGCTGCTGTGAGGAAAGTGCTTTGTAGAAATTACGGTATTGTATAAATTGTTTATTATTATTCTTAAATGCCCATCTATATCAGCTCTAGCTTAATGGCTAAAATGTGACCCTTCTACAAATGAAACTTCCTCATCTGTGAGCAGTGAAGAATATATGTATGTATGTATGTATGCATATATGTATATATAAAGCAGATATATTTGCACATGTAAATGTTAGCACAAACAGAAAATTAATTTTTGGCTAACTTCAAAAAGTGATTTTATTAAATTGTGATTTTAAAATCACAGTAAAAGTCCACTTCATTTAACTCATATCTACCCTGGGGGGGGGGAAGAAAAGTTTTCCCCAAAACTATCTATAAAAAAGTGCTTACTTAAAACTCCTGTCATTCAAATGAAAATAGTTTTTCTTTCAAATATGCAAGAAATTTCCCCAAGTTACTTTGATTTTAGAAATCAAGCACTGCATGGGAAGAAAAGTAAGCCTGCCTGAATCTATTAGATTCCACCAATATATTGCTGTCTGGTTTAAATATTGTTGTTCAATCACTTAGTTATATCTGACTCTTTGTGACCCTGGGGACCATTGCATGCCAACATTGTCTATGGGGTTTTCTTGGCAAGGACACTGGAGTGGTTTGCCATTTTCTTCTCCACTGGATTAAGGCAAATAGAGCTTAAGTGACTTACACAGGGTCACGCAGCTAGTAAGTGTCAGGAACCAGATATTAACCCAGGTCCTCCTAAGTCCAGGACCAATGCTCTATCCTCTGAGTTACCCAGCTCCCTCTTAGCTGTCTTGTTTTAATATAGCTATCCTATGAATACTTTTCCTGCCTTGTCAATGAGCATTGCCTCAGAAGGACAGTTAGCATTGCAGAGGATAAAGGACTCCTAGAATCTGAACCATAGCCTGCAATTTGGGACTTTCCATAGAAATATGTTTCGACTTGATCCAGACTTCACTTTGTACATAAAGTCATAGAATATCAGAACTGAAGGAGACATTAGAGGTCACATAGTCCAATTACATGTTATAGTAGAAATGACACAGCTTTGAAACCAAAGGCCCTGGGTCCAGTTCTTCAATCTATTACTGATATATTTCATTGTGATCTTAGCTACGTAGCTTCATCTCTCTGGAGCTCAATTTCCTCACTCTGTAAAAGAGAAAGCTGGAAAAGTGAATAATCAAAGGACAGGAACAATTTAAAAGCATGCAAAGTATCCACAAGTATATGAAAAGATGTTCTAAATCACCAATAATTTTTTAAAAAGCAAATTAAAATAATTCCAAGGCTTTAGCATACAACAAACAAACCACAAAGATGAAAAGATATGGAAACAATAAATGTTGGAGGGAGAGTGTGAAGACCCTCAGGAATACCCTGGTGGTGGATCTATAAATCGGTCTTACAGGACTAGATGACAGTAGGGAACTATGCTGAGCAAACGGTGTTATATGAATGTAATGGAATACAATTGTGGCATAAGAAATCACTAAAGGGCTGGTTTCAGAGAAACCTGGGAAGATTTGAATGAATTGATGTTGAACGAAGAGGGAAGTGAGTAGAACTAGGAGAAGAATTTATATAATAACAAAAATATTGTGACCCATAATCTATCCTGTGGCAAGCTCTTAATAGATGTTTTTGAGTGGAAAACAATAACAGCAACATTGTAAAGACAAACAATTCTTTTTTTTTTTTTTTAAAGCAATTGGGGTTAAGTAACTTGCTCAAGGTTACACGGCTAGTCATTATTTATGCGTGGGTGCTCATTTTCTGAGGCCGGATCTGATCTCGGGTCATCCCAACTCCGAGGCCGGCACTCTTACTCACTGCGCCACCTAGCTGCCCCTTTAGGACAATTGGGGTTAAGTAACTTGCCCAAGGTTACACGGCTAGGTTTTTGTTTGTGCGGATTAAGTGTCGGAGGCCGGCTCTGAACTCGGGTCCTTCTGACTCCAGGGCCGGCGCTCTATTCACTGCGCCACCTAGCCGCCCCTTAGACAAACAATTCTGAAAGACTTAAGAACTCTAATCAATGTATTGACTAATCAAGACTTCAGAGGTCTAAGTATGTAACATGCTACTAACTTCCTGAAAAAGAGTAAAGATGCAGAATAATACATACATTTTTGAAACTGGCCAATGTGAAAATTTGTGATATTTTACTATATACTTGTTCTAAGGGTTTAGGGTTTTGTTTTTACAGCGGAAAGAACAAGAGGGAGAAAATAAATGCTTATTAATTGAAAAATATTTTAAATAATCAGCCCATATTCAGGAATATCACTTGTTCAATGTGTATGTATGTATTTGTGTGACACACACACACACACACACACACACACGCAGGCACACACATGCACAAAGTTGAGGAGCCATTTTATGTGCTATCATACCATATAAATGGATCTGAGCATTTGATACAATGTGGCATAAGTGGTAGGCATGAAATTTTATCTACAGACCAAAAGCGAAGCACAAACTTCCTAGAATAGCTGGACCTCAGATGATCATAAAGGTAAAGGGAAAAATGAAATTAGAAACAAAAAATAGCAACCCCTCATAGTAAATAGGCATTTATTAAGTACTGACTTTGCATCAGGCATCATACTGAGGACACAAAGACAAAAAATTAAAACAATCCTTACCCTTGAGGACCCTTGAGTATTCAAAAAGAAAAGGTAACATGTGTATATAGAGATGTTTATAAAAACAGTCTAACCTTACAACAATAATATGCTCCCCCCCCAAAAAAAAATAAAAACCTCCTTTTAATCAAATTCTTACATTCAAAAATGTAATTACCATTGCTTTCAAAAGGACAAATTTTTATGCTGCCTGAGTTCCATGATTAACATACATATAGCATTCACTGATACTCAGAGATTAGTAATTAAATCTATTAGAAAACAGTTTCATACCCTCAATATCAACTAAGTAACTAACAAGATGCTCTTTGCCCCACTATCTTTATCAGGACAGTATACTTCTTTTATTGAATTATAGAATCAACCACATGTGTAAACTAGGTGGGAGCAATTCATAAATAGCTCATTGCTATTAATCAATAAAAATTTAAACTAGATGTGAGGAATGAATGTTGTAAGTCATTGGATAAAATAAGATGATGAAATATGCCAAAATTATTTGAAAGCAGTAGATATAACTTTGGACCTAGATATATCAGAGAAATGGATTCCAATAGGAGCATTTTCACAATTACTTTGGGAATTGAGCCTTAGAAATTCTTCGACAGGTGGGTGGAGCCAAGATGGTGGAGTAGAAACAGCAGGTCCAAGCCACTCTGCCCCCAGATTTCCTCCAAACTATGTAAAAAGGGACTCTGAACAACTTCTGGAGCCCCAGCACCCACAGAATGACACAGAGAAGCTAACCTCCCACTGAGGACAGCCCAGCAGCCCTGCAGGAAGGACCAGTGCAGCAGTCTGGGAGCCGGCAGCACAGAGCACGGGGAGCAGAGCACAGGTCCGGTCCACCTGAGTCGCGGTTTTAGCCCCAGGGCAGCAGGGCCAGCAACCAGCTGGAGCGATCGTAGAACACCAGCAGCTGTGGAGATTCCAGAATTATCACCATAGACAAGCCTAGGACAAAGTGAGAGGTTAGTACCCTATGGAATTTGGGACCAGTGTTTGGGGAACACGTCAGCTTCCTCCCCTGGGGGCTAGAAGCCGCTGAAGAGACAAGCCATTTTGCAGTTTTCAGAGGCAGCTACAGCTCCTGGCCTGTGAACTGTAGGGAGATCCAGTGATCCGTCTTGGGGGGTAATCACTCTTGCTTTAACCTCCCTGGATCTGGATTGTGATCTGGGGTGGAGGTCGTGGGTGGGTTTCCAGCTTGCCAGAAACGGAAGTTGCCCCCCAACACGTTCAGGACGAATATTCCCCTATCTGTCGGCAGAGCTATAGTGTGGCAACAAGCCCAAAAGTCAAGTAATTAAGTGGCAACATGCCAAGGCAAAGGAAACAAATTAAACAGAAAAATGCAACCTTAGACTCCTACTTTGGGGGAAAGGAGGGTTGAAGCATGGAGCTGGAAGAGGACTGTTAGGTCAGAAGTCCTGCTCCAAAAGCCCCAGGGGAAAACATGAGCGGGTTGCAGGCCATAGAGGACCTTAAGAACGACGTTAAAAATCAAATAAGAGAAGTGGAGGAAAAATTGGAAAGAGAAATGAGAAGGATGCAGGAAAAGTATGAAAAGAGAGTCAACAGCCTGACTGAGGAAAACAACACCTTAAAAAATAGACTAACTCAAATGGCAAAGGAGGCCCAAAAGGGCAATGAAGAGAAGAATGCCTTAAAAAGCCAAATTTGCCAGATGGAAAAAAAAAATCTCAAAAGCTCACTGAGGAGATTCGTTCCTTCAGAGTTAGACTGGAGCAAATGGAAGCTAGTGACTTTATGAGAAATCAAGATGCTGTTAAGCAGATCCAAACAAATGAAAGAATAGAAGGCAATGTGAAATATCTCATGGGAAAAAACACTGACCTGGAAAATAGATCCAGGAGAGACAATTTAAAAATTATTGGACTACCTGAAAGCCATGATCAAAGAAAGAACCTAGAAATCACCCTTCAAGAAATTCTCAAGGAAAATTGCCCTGATGTTTTAGATCCAGAGGGCAAAATAGAGGTTGAAAGAATCCACCGATCACCTCCTGAAAAAGATCCCAAAAAGAAAACTCCCAGGAATATTATAGCCAGGTTCCAGAATCCCCAGATCAGGGAGAAAATACTACAAGCAGCCAGGAAGAAACAATTTCAATATTGTGGAAACACAATCAGAATAGCACAGGACCTGGCAGCTTCTACACTGAGGGATAAAAGGGCATGGCATATGATATTCCAGAGGGCAAAAGAGCTGGGAATGAACCCAAGGGTCACCTACCCAGCAAAACTGAGCATTTTGTTTCAGGGGAAAACATGGTCATTCAGTGGAATAGAGGACTTTCAAGCACTCTTGAGGAAAAAACCAGAATTGAATAGAAAAGTTGACATCCAGACACAAGAAGCAAGAGATGCCTGAGAAGGTAATCAGGGAAAAGGAATCAAAAGGAACTTATCAAAGTTGAACTATTTACATTCCTATATGGAAAAACAATAACGGTGACTGAGGAAATCTTTCTCACTATGAAAATAATGGAAGAAGAGTGTATGGTCATGTGAACACATATGTGAATGTGTGTGTATATGGTTACAGTTATATATGGATTGAGGGCATAGGTTGAATTTGTTGGGAAGGGAGGATACTCAAGGGGTGAAGTTGTGAGGTGAGAGAGGAAAGTGGCAGTAGGAGATGGGGAGAGACAGGGTGGGGTAAACTATCTCATGTAGAGGAAGCAGGGGGAAGTGGTTGCAGGGGAGGGGAAAAATAGGAAGGCAAAAAGGCAAAACCACATTCTCATTGAATTTGGTTCAGGGAGAGAATGACATACATACTAGGTGGGACATCTCAACCTACAGCAGAATGGGGGGAAGGGGGAGGAGAGGAGGGATGATGGATGGGAGGGCATCCTTGGGGGAAGGCTAGGTTAGAGGTACCCACTATGGAAGAGGGACAGGATCAAGTGGGGAATGGACCAGGTGGGGGGTGGGATGAGGGGGAGGGAATTATAAGCAGCCTTGTGCAATATATCTACTATGATAATGTTTTGCATAGTTAGACATGTACAACATATACTGAATTACTTATCTCCCCAGAGGGAATGGGTGACAAGGGAGGAAGGAAATGGATCTGAAATTCGAGGTCTTAACATTAAATGTTTCAAATATATATAAATACTATTATTAATACTCTTTTGTTTGTAATTGGGAGATAAGATGTGCAGGCATTGGGACACAAAGATTCACCTTCCTCTAATGGAGAGGTCGAAGGGGGTGTGGGAGAGGATGGGGAGAGAGCAGATTGGAGGAAGTGATGTCTTGTGGGACTGCTGTTCTGGGAGGGTGGGTAGGGGAAAAACAGAGGGAGGAAATGATTGTAACTCAAAATCTGGCAGAAATGAATGATGTAAAACAGAAGTTAATAGAGTGTTTGTTAAAATAAAAAAAAATAAACTAAAAAGAAATTCTTCGACAAACCTTTAACCAGAGGGGAGAAATTAGGGTGGAGAGAAATGAGCCTAAAAAGAGGGGCACGTGGTCCTGGAAAGATGAGAGCAGAAATAAATAATTTATGCAGCCAGGAACAAAGAGGGAACAAGCTGGTTATGTTCAAACACCCAGAGGATATAACCAGAAGGATAAAAGTACAGATTCAGGATTCTACAAGTCGGGGCCCAGAAAAGAGCTACATGGATACACCTCAAGGAAACTTCATGAAAACTCAATTAAGTGAGATTAAAGATCTTCACCCAACCAGAAGTTTTGAGTTACTCCTTTGCCCTATATGTACAAATGGGAGGTTTGTCTTCTGTATTTGTTGCAAGCAGACAATATCTCAAAATGTATACAACCCTACATTCCATAAACCATTCATAGGTGGTAATTTTTATATGAGATCTAACTAAACTGACCTGAGAACCCTTCAGAATTACCCCTAGAGCATGGAGGCAAGAGAACTAGTCAACTGTATTCTTGGGACTCAACTTGACAGTGAGAATTGGAGGTGAAGGTAGTACACAAACCTTTAACATACACACATGAAGGAGAAAGGTAAAGACAAAAGATAGAATTTAAAACAAGGTAAATTATATCATGCTGATTGAAGAAGTTGACATATAGAGGAGAAAGAGGAAGTAAAGAAGATTAAGGAGAGTAATCACTTTAATATTTTGTTCATTTTAGGACCTATGATGAATGAGATTATCACTACTAAAAATTTGTACAATCACAAGTGCTCTGAGAAGAGAATTTAATGCATCATATGAGAATCTAACACAGAAAAACACCAACTACACAACTGTGAAATTGACCACGTGATGGCTTCAGTTTCAAAGGCTAAGTTACTCCCAAGGAATTTGAAAAAGAAAGTGGTATTCATAAATGTAAAGAAATGTCTCTAAACTGAATTAGAAATATTCAGTAAAACTCTTCATCAAGTTTAATTTGTGTAATCCAAAGTGTACGTGGATATGGCTATACATAAAGAGACACAAGGCAGAAAAAGGAACTAAGAGTTAGAGAGGACTTGAAAAAGCCCCCATTGGGGCAGCTAGTTAATAGAGCAGTTAATAGAGCACCAGCCCTGAAGTCAGGAGGACCTGAGTTCAAATCCGGCCTCAGACACTTAACACTTACTAGCTGTGTGACCTTGGGCAAGTCACTTAACCCCAACTGCCCTCCAAAAAGAAAGAGAAAAAGTCCCCAGCAAAAATGTTGAATTTGAGTTTCATCTTGAAGGAATACAAGAATTTTAAGATGAAAAGGTGAGGAGGAAGAGAATTCTAGAAACAGTGACAAGCTTTACAAAAGTATGGAGACAGATAATGACTACAAAGTAGATGAAACAAAGTGACATGTAGGGAGCCTGGAAAAACAGAAATAGGACCAAAAGAAAGGGCTTTAAGTAACAAACAGAAGAGATTTTTATTGGATCCTAGAACTAATAGGGAACCACTAGAGTTTATAGAGCAGAAGGCTGAGGTAACATAGTCACACCTGAACTTTAGGAAAATTAGTTTGCTGGATATGTGGAGGATGGAATGGACTGGGGAAAGTCTTGAGAAAGTGAGATGGATACATAGATTTGAGAGTCATATGCAAAGAGGATAATTGAACTCATGGGAACTGATGAGATTATACAGAGAGAAACAGAAGAGAGCCTGGGACAGAACTGTGGGAGATGCCCACAGTTGGAAGACATGATATTGATTAAAAAATTATCAAAAGGGACTGAGAAGGAGCTGTCAGATAGGTAGGAGCAAAATCAAGGGAAAAAATATCCTGAAAATCTTCAGAGAGGAGAGTACGCAGGAAAAGATGGCCAAGAGTATCAAATACTGCAGAGCAGTCAAGAAGGGTAAAGACTAAGAAAAGACCATTAGATTTGGAGAGTGGAGTTTCAATTGAAAGCTGCCTAAGATAGTCAAATTTCAAAGGGTTTAGAAAAGAGAAATGGGATAGGAAGTATAGAGTATATATCACCAAATAGAGATGACTTTTTCAAGTTTAGCTGGAAAAGAAGGTGATATACAAAATAATAGTTAGCAGGAGTAGTAGAATCTAATGAAGGTGTTTTTTGTTTTGTTTTGTTTTTAAAGAATGGAGACCTGGGCAGGTTTGTAGGGAGCGGGGAAGAAACCAAGAGATGGAAAGGGGGATGTAAAGCCAAGAACAAGCAGCTTTCCAGAGAATTGCTTCCTTGAATAAGCTTCAGGATTCTGACTACATAGTGTAGTGTACTCTCTGTTTATTCAGTAGTAAACTAAGACAAAACATTGACAAAAACCAAAGCACAGCTTTCACAATGTTATAGCATAACAAGTTATCACTAAAGTGGCCACATAGTTTTCATCAAAGGGGACACATAGTTTTAAACAAAGTAATTTTAGTAAATACATTTAGTAAGACCTTAACTCAACATCCTTAAGAAGCAAGCCTCTGGGTGACTAGGTGGTGCAGTCAGTAGAGTGCTGGCCCTGGAGTCAGAAGGACCTGAGTTCGGATCCGGCCTCAGATACTTAACACACACAAACAAAAAAACCTAGCTGTGTGACCTTGGGCAAGTTACTTAACCCCAATTTCCCTCAAAAAAAAGAAAGAAAGAAAGAAGCAAGCCTCCTTAAGGGACACAAAGTACAAAGGCTGAAGTTCTCCATCCCTAGGTCACAGTAAATCATAATCTTCTCAGCATTAGGTACCCAAGAAGAGGTCTTCTCATATTGGCTCAAGGCTGGATCTCAATTTCCATCATTCCTCTTCCATGGTCCTAGCTCCTGCCCAAATCTATGCAACTTTCACCTGGATTCAAAGGCAGGCATCACTCAGCTCCTTGCCCAGCTCCTCATCCAGTTCCTTATTCAGTTCCTCATCCAGTTCCTTGTCCAGTTCCAGTTCTATATTGAAGCTCACAGTGTCCAGTACACCTCAGGTCCTTCACAGTTTCTGTTCCTGGGAAGACAAAGCTTAACAAAGCCACAATAATATTCATTCAGATTGCCAGCACCATCATCAATTCGCTTTCTGCCTGTGAAATCAACACAGACCCACAAACAAGGTCCAACTCAACACAAATCATCAAAATAGAAATCAAAACAGACCCACAAACAAGGCCCCAGAACTCAACACAAATTGTCAGTACAGTCCCAGGACTTCTTAATCCCTCCTCCAGGACTTCTGTAAACAGACAACCAGAAAATCCTCTTTTAGTGCTTCCAGTAAGGTCCCAGGGCTTCTGTACAAAGTATCAAAAACAAACATCAATGCAGATAGAACAGACAAACATACATTGCCATAATATCACGAGTTTTTTCCTTCTTGACTCTTCCACCACAAGAGTTCTCTTCTTAGTTCCTCTCAGTTATACTCAATTCTCAGTTCTCTCTTCCCAGTTCTTCTCTCTTTTCATTTCTTCTCTCTTTTCATTTCTTCTCAGTTCTCAGTTCTGCTCTATCCAGCCTGGGCCTCTCTTTATATATGGTCATTAGCTCCTCCCCTTCCTATTGCATCAGCAACAGGTGTTCACAAGTTCTAGGGTCCACAAGTTGTAGGGTTCACAAGTTCTGCTCCTCAACAAAGACTTGATACAATCATGGGAAAGAACTGAAACCAGGTGTCAACTAAATAGCTAAAACAATGTGTTTACTTTGCTTGCCATTACAGGGAAGTAGTGTATAATAATGGAGACAAACAGCTATAGAAAGGGAGAAGGTCCAAGATGTCAAGGGTAATCTCACTTTTAGTCATATACCCAAAGATGTCAAAGACAGAGGACAAGGCTCCATGTATAGCACAATATTTATTTGTAGTTGGGTTTTATGTGGTAGCAAAAAGTATAAACAAAATGAATGCCCACCAATAAGTGAATGGCTAGGAAAATTAAACTTTATGAATATAACAAAATATTATTTCATTATAAAAATGATAAAAATAAAAGAATCATCAAAACAGAAAATGTTTATGAACCAACAGAAAGCAAATAAATAAATACCAACTGTGAACCTAGGGTTTCTCTACATAATAGAAAAAGAGGAGAGGGTTGAGAATATGGGCTAAACCTGCGATAACCAAAGGAATTTCTAACCCAGGATCATATACAGATAAACCTTCAATGAAGAAACATGGGATGTAAATAATCAAGTACACTTGATTTATAGTCAGAGTTCAAATTTCAGTTATGGAACTTAGAACCTGTGTGTTTTAACCAAATCTCTTAACTTCACCGTACATAAGTTTTCTCATCTATAAAATGAATGAGTTGGAATTGATGACTTCCAATGTCCCTCCAAAATCTCTGATCTTAAGATAGCCATGTTAATTCTTTGATAATGGACCTATAAACTCCAAATTGTCCTAGAAAACAATTTGGAATTACATAGAGAAAGTGACTAAATCATTCATACTCCTTTATCCACTAAATACGTTCCAAAAACTGAAATGTCTTACATAAGCCAAAATCTTCACTGAAGTAGTTTTTGTGGGAAGGAAGGGGAAGGGAAGGAAAAGGAAGGAAGGAAGAAAGAAAGAAAATAAGAAAGAAAGGAAGGAAGGAAGGAAGGAAGGAAGGAAGGAAGAAAGAAAGAAAGAAAGAAAGAAAGAAAGAAAGAAAGAAAGAAAGAAAGAAAGAGAAAGAAAGAAAGAAAGAAAAAGAAAGAAAGAGAGAGAGAAAGAAAGGAAGGAAGGAAGGAAGGAAGGAAGGAAAGGAAAAGAAAGAAGAGGAAAGGAAATAAAAGAAGAGGAAAGGAAAGAAAAAAGAGGAAAGGAAAGGAAAGAAAAAAAGTGGAGTGTCCACTGATTTAGGGAATGGTTAGATAAGTCATTGCATATAAATGTGATGGAATGAATATTGTGCCACTAAAAACACTGAGAATGTAATCACGATCGATTCAAAACAAGCTCTGGAATCCAGAATGGGTCCAAATCCTATTTATGTCATAGAGTAGCTATGTGACCAGAGAGTTTTACACTGAGAATTGCCTACACCAATAGAATTCGAGATTTGGAGATATATTTATCATGTGTATAAATCCATACATATGTGTGATCTCTTTCTAAGCCTCTTTCCCATTCAGATACAAAGTACTGAATTAGAACTTTTCTTTTTTTCCCAGATGCTTTATTAACTTCTGGTTTACATCATTCATTTCCACCAGGTTTTGAGATACAATTTTCCCCATTTTTCCCCTACCCACTACCCCAGAATAGCAGACCCAAAGGATATCCCCTCATTCAATCTGTTCTCTCCCATATATTCTCCCATACCCCCTTCAAGTTTTCCATTGGGGCAAGGTGACTCTCTGTGCCCCAATGCCTGCACACCTTATCTCCCAATTACAAGCAAAATCATATTAATAATAGTATTTATATGTATTTGAAAGATTTAATTTTAAAACTTCGAATTCCAGATCCATTCACTTCATCCCTTGTCACCCACTCCCACTGGGAACATAAGCAATTCAGTATATGTTGTACATATATAGCTATGCAAAACGTTACCATAGTAGATATATTGTAAAAGACTGGCTATATTTCCCTCCCACCCATCCCACCCCCGACCTGGTCCATTCCTTACGTTGATTCTGTCCCTCTTTAAATATGGGTGCCTCCAACCTACCCTTCCCCCAGCATGCCCTCCTATCCATCATGCCCCATCTCATCCCCCTCCCCCCTACTCTCCTGCAGGGTGAGATATCCCATTTAGTATGTATGTCATTCTCTCCCTGAGGCAAATTCAATGAGAATATGGTTTTCCCTTTCTGCATTCCTGTTCTTTGCCTCCCCTACAAACACTTCCCCTTGCCTCTTCTACATGAGATAGTTTGCCCTACCCTGTCTCTCCCCATCTCCTCTTGTCATTTTCCTCTCTCACCTCTTAACTTCACCCCTTAAGTATCATCTCTTCCCACCAAATTCGACCTGTGCCCTCTATCCATGAATACCTGTAAACATATATACACACATTCACATATGTATTCATATGCCCATACAACCTTCTTCAATTATTTTCATATTTAGAAAGGTTTCATCAGTCACAGTTATTGTTTTTCCATGTAGGAATGTAAATAGTTCAACTTTGATAAGTTCTTTTTGATTTCTTTTCCCTGTTTACCTTCTCAGGCCATCTCTTCCTTCTTGTGTCTGGATGTCAAATTTTCTATTCAATTCTGGTTTTTTCCTCAAAAATGCTTGAAAGTCCTCTATTCCACTGAGTGACCATATTTTCCCCTGAAACAAGATACTCAGTTTTGCTGGGTAGGTGATTCTTGGTTTTAATCACAGCTCTTTTGCCCTCCAGAATATCATATTCCATGCTCTTTTATCCCTCAGTGTAGAAGCTGCCAGGTCCTGTGCTATTCTGATTGTGTTTCCACAATATTGAAATTTTTTCTTCCTGGCTGCTTGTAATATTTTCTCCTTGATCTGGGAATTCTGGAACCTGGCTATAATATTCATAAGAGTTTTCTTTTGGGGATCTTTTTCAGGAGGCAATCTATGGATTCTTTCAACCTCTATTTTACCTGCTGGGTCTAAAACATCAAGGCAATTCTTCTTGAAGGATGATTTCTAGGTTCTTTCTTTGATCGTGGCTTTCAGGTAGTCTAATAATTTTTAAATTATCTCTCCTGGATCTATTTTCCAGGTCAGTGGTCTTTCCCATGAGATATTTCACGTTGCTTTCTATTCTTTCAGTTGCTTGAATCTGTTTAACAGCATCTTGGTTTCTCATAAAGTCACTAGCTTCCATCTGCTCCAGTCTAACTCTGAAGGAATGAATCTCCTCAGTGAGCTTTTGAGATTCTTTTTCCATCTGGCAAATTCGGCTTTTTAAGGCATTCTTCTCCTCATTGACTTTTTCAGCCTCTTTTACCATTTGAGTCAGTCTATTTTATAAGGTGCTATTTTCCTCAGTCAGGCTGTTGACTCTTATTTCATAATTCCTGCATCCTTCTCATTTATCTTCCAGTTTTCCCTCCACTTCTCTTATTTGGTTTTTAAAATCCTTTTTAAGGTCCTCGATGGCCTGTAACCCACTCATATTTTCATTTGGGGATTTTGGTGTAGGAATTCTGACCTCCCAGTCCTCCTCTTGTTCCATGCCTTGGTCCTCTTTGCCCCCAAAATAGGAGTCTAATGTTGAATTTTTCTGTTTATTTTGTTTCCTTTGCCTAGGCATGTTGCCACTTAATTACTTGACTTTGGGGCTTGTTGCCACAGTAGGACTCTGTCACCAGAGAGGGGAGCTTCCATCACAAACGTTGGGGTCTTCTCAACTGCCAGAGGTATTAGTTGGGTGCCCTCTCTGAAGTCCCCACACACTCTGGCAAGCTGGTCACACACCCCAAGATCTCCACCCCAGACTGCAATGCAGATCCAGGGAGGTTAAAGCAAGAGTGATTACCCCCCAAACTGATCACCGGATCCCCCTACAGTCAGCAGGCCAGGAGCTGAAGCTGTAAAATGGTGGCTGTGCTGTGGCTCCTCAGAGGCTTCTACCCCCCAGGGGAAGAAGCTGATGAACTCCCAAACACTGGTCCCAAAGTCCATAGGGCACTAACCTCTCACTTTGTCCTAGGCATCTATGTGTTGGTAATTCTGGATAAGCCACAGCAGCTGGTGTTCTTGGGTCCCTCTAGCCATCTTCTGGTCTGGCTGCCCTGGGGCTAAAACCTCTGACTCATGTGGTTCTGGGCTTGGCTCCCAGAGCACTGTGCTGGCGGCTCCCTGCCAGGCTGCCAGACTGTCCTCAGCAGGAGGTTAGCTTCTCTGCGTTGTTCTGTGGGTGCTGGAGCTCCAGAGGTTGTTCAGAGTCCCCTTTTACGTGATTTTGAAGTGGTGTGGGCTGGAGCATCATGGAAGTGTTGTTTCTACTCTGCCATCTTTTCTCTGCCCCCTAGAACTTTTTCTAAGAATTTAATTTTACAGCTATTTTAAATTGCTATACAGTTCAATATAAGTCACTTCAAATGTTCTTAGAGTATTTTGCTTAAATTCTCCCTTATTCCTATCCAGAGGTGTGCTGGCAAATGTTAAGAATCTTTTTATTTCTGGAGGAAAAAAGTGTACACATGACTACTTCTATGATTTCTTTCAATTACTAACATTTTTTCCATTACCGTCTTAAGTCTAGAAATCAACAAAACACTAAATCAAGCCTTGATTGGTAGTGCTTGATGATTTCTGGGGTGTAAATACTTACACTAAATATTTAAAAATGGCCCAGTACAAGCCAGCTCTAACACACTCCTGCTATAATCACATTCTATGTGTGTAGTGTATATTTGTATTTGTATTATGTCCTACCTTTCCATCACTAACATTGCCATTGCATTAAATTTGAGTACATGGACTATGCAATTAATTTTTATTATATTCTTTTTAAAAATTTTATTTTTTATTTATTTTTAGTTTACAATATTCAACAATTTTTTTTGTATTATAAATTTTCTCTCCTTCTCTCTCTTCCCCCTATCTCCATGGTGGCATGCAATCCAAATATGCTATACAAATACCTTCACATTAAACATTAGTCAAGTTGTAAAGAAGGATTATAAGCAATGGAATGAACAATAAGAAAGAAGGAACAAAATAAAACAAGAAAGTGACAGAGAAATTAATTTTCTTCAATCTGCATTAAGACTCCCTAATTCTTTCTTTAGATGTGAATAGCCCTTTCCTTCATGAGCCTTTTGAAGTTGTCTTATAGTCTTGTATTGCTGAGAGAAGCCCAGTCTATCAAAGTTAGTCATCACAGGCACAATATGTTTGTAATTGTGTACAATGTTCTCCTCATTCCGCTCCTCTCATTCGCAACAGTTTATATAAATCTCTCCAAGTTATTATGAAGTCTGTCTGTTCCTCATTTCTTATAGCACAATAGTATTCCATTACATACCACAACTTGTTTACCCATTCTCCAACTGATGGATATCCCCTTGATTTCAATTCTTTGCCACAACAAAAAAGCTGCTATAAATATTTTTGTACATACTGGTCCTTTTCCCACTTGTATAATCTCTTTGGGACACAGCCCTAGAGATGGTATTGCTGGGTCAATGGGTATGCACATTTTATAGCCCTTTGGGCATAGTTCCACATTGTTCTAAAGAAAAGTTGGATCAGTTCAGAATTATTCCCTCCTTAACCAAAACCAATAAGAGTAAAGCTCATACAATGTTCATCTCTTTCCCTTCTTTCCATCTACTATAATGTTTTTATACGTCTTCACATGGTATAATTTACCCTTTTCTGCCTCCTTTTCTTCTTCTCCCATTACAATCCTTTTGCACCCCCTAATAAGGTTATTTATCATGATATTATTTAATTTGTGCCCACATCATCTAGCTATGTATATCCTTTTTAAAAGTAGTGATAATTATACAATTCTCAGTATTAAAAGCTATCATCCTCCTATATAGGAATGTAACCAGTTTGCTCTTATTGAATCACAAGTTATGTGTGTGTTTGCATGTGTGTGTTTTCCCCGTTTATCTTTTTATGTCTCTCTTGGGTCTTGTATTTGAAGATCAAATTTTCCATTGAGCTTTGGCCTTTTCATCAGAAAGGTCTGGAAGTGCCTTATTTCACTGAATAACCATCTCCTTGCCTGAAAGATTATGCTCAATTTTGCTGGGTAGTTGATCTTTGGTTGTAGTCTAAGCTCTTTTGCCATAAAATATCATATTCCAATCCCTCTGATCTTTTAATGTAGAAGCTTTTAGATCCTTGTGATCCTGGTTGTAGTTCTGCAACATTTGAATTGTTTCTTTCTAGCTGCTTGCAATATTTTCTCCTTGACCTGAAAATTCTGGAATTTGGCTGCAATAGTCCTTGGGGTTTTCAATTGGGATCTCTTTCAGGAGGCTTTCAGTGGATTCTTTCAATAACTATTTTACCCTCTGGTTCTAGGACCTCTGGACAGTTTTCCTCGATGATTTCTTGGAAAATACTGTCCAGGCTTTTTATTTTCATTGTAGCTTTCCAGAAGACCTCTAATTCTTAGATTATCTCTCCTGGATCTGTTTTCCAGGTGATTTGTTTTTCCAATAAGATATTTTACATTTTCTTCTATTTTTCATTCTTTAGTCTTTATTTGACTGATTCTTGATGACATAGTGTCATTAGCTTCAATTTGACTAATTCTAATTTTTAGTAAATTGTTTTTCTAAGTTATTTTTTGAACCTCTGTTCCATTTGCTCAGTTTTTACTTTTAAGGAATTATTTTCTTCAGTTAGATTTTGAACCTCCTTTCTCATTTCTTCAGTGAAATTTTTTCTATTTTACCAATTATATTTTTAAAATAATTAGTCAATTTATCTTCTCTCTAATTTGACTTTTAAAATCCTTCTTGAGCTCTTCCAAGAATGTTTTCTGGCCTTGAGACCAGTTCATATTCCCTTTTGAAATTTCAGATGTGGGTATAGGGGCAATGCTGTCCTCTTCTGAATTTGGTTCTTCTCTTTCACCATAACAGGATTCTAAGGTCTTTGTTTTTCCAATTTGCTTTTTGTCCATTGGGATTATGTATTTCCTGGCTTTTAAAGTGGATTTCAGCTTCTGGGATACAGAGGGCTCTGGCCCATGCTTCTTATGCTGTAAGTTAGGGGCCTGGTTACTGGTTTTATTTGTTGTGACCTATGGTTTTGGCTGGTTATGCTCAATTTTATTGGGTAGTTGATCTTTGGTTGTAGTCTAAGCTCTTTTGCCTTATAAAATATCATATTCCAATCCCTCTGATCTTTTAATGTAGAAGATTCTAGGTCCTGTGTGATCCTGATTATAGTTCTGCCACATTTGAATTGTTTCTTTCTGGCTGCTTGCAATATTTTCTCTTTGACCTGAAAATTCTAGCCAAGGTTCAGGACTTTCTGCATTTCCCCAGAGGCATACTGAAGCCCACAGTGTGAGGTGAGTGGGAGGGGTGGTCTGGCAGCTTCAGGATTCCACCTTCACACCTCTCAGGCAGGCTCAGTTGCTGGTGGCCAGGGCTTGGCTCGTGTCTGTAGATTCCCCTGGTTGTGTAAAGGCACACTTGGGGTTCTAATGTTAGTGTTTGCTGGTTCCATGCCCCTGGCGTTCAGGATCTCCCACTGATCAGCTCAGATGGGACTTGTAGGGACACCTCCCACCCTGTACTTTAGCCTCAGCACAGCTACAACCACGCCTTTCCTCTAAGACTCCCAAGCTGGCTGCTGGTTCCACTATTTCAGGATTTTACACTGGGGCAATATTCTCTGGGGTTTTCAGGGTCAGAGAGGGAGATGAGAGCAGCTACTGTTTACTCTACCATCTTACCTCCTGCCTGTGCAATTTTTCATATGCACATCCCTTACAACTTGCATATTCATAAATGTCCATTGACTTAAATGAGATGAATTCTCTGTGGTTGAAATAACTTCTTGTTCTCCCATGAGCTCAGCCCATGGACAAGAAATAGAAATTAGCCAATTGGAAAGGAGTCTAACTCTGATGACAGATCTAACAATTTCTGTTTATGTATTATTGAAAGGATAATACTTCCTAGATCATTCCAATCTAGGTAAAGAGGAAGTCAAAAAGACATGTCATTAAGCTTGACTTGGATCTTATAATTGCAGACAACTCCCTGATCATCATTGGCCAGAGAAAAGCTAGGAGGAATGATCAAAAGAGGCTAACAATGGTATAAAGAGGCAAAATTAGGCTTCAGACTACAGAAAAAAATGTCTAAATAATTAGGGTTGTCTGAAAGTAGAGTGGGCAGCTTTAGGAACTAGAGGGAGACAAGATGACCTCCAAGGGCCCTTTCATCTCTAAATGTGTGATTCTGCCCATTGTCCTCTTTATCAAAAGTCCTCAAAAAGGCTGAACAAACACTGATCAGGTATAGTGCAGAGAAGTGTCTTTTAGGTAGAGAATTAGGCTGAATGGCCCCTCTGTTCTAGAAATTCTGTGATTTTTGTATATGATGGTTTGGCACCTTGAGAGATTTGTGAGCAAAATTATAAGACAACCCAAATATATACCTAAAAAAGTACCCAGTGTGGGGAGTCTTCCAAGTTTTGTGTTATAAAAATTTCTTTGGTGAATGATAGTCCAAGGAGTGGCAGGAAAGGCCCTGGAGTTGAAGCCCATTTCTCTTCTGAAATATGCAATTTCCTATTAAGATGATAGATCACACCACTTCTGAAGAGCAAGGCTCTTTACAGCCTGGCAAGTGAATAATCACTGAATTAAGAGCTCCTAACCATATGATAGAGATAATAATGTGTTATAGCTCTTTTCAATAATAGGTCAAGAATTCTGAACTTTGCCTTTTAATCCATACTGCTTTGTAAAGCCATTATGATCTTAGAACATGAATGAAAATTAAATTGACTTTTCTAAAGTATCCACAGAGGAAAATTGGAATTGGAGCCAAGTGTCAGAAATGTGGCCACCATGGCAATTCAGTATAACAAAAATGCTGAAGATGATTATCCAGCTTTGATTTTCAAGGTCTTAATCAAAAGGCTATTATCAGACTACTTACTCTATTATAAAAATATTAGCCCACAAAACTATTACTGGTCACAGACATCTATACCTATCACAAATGCATGGTACATAAATTCATCTGGAAGTTCAATAATGTTTGATAATTTCTCAACTCTACTCCTATTGACTCCTTAACACATCCTCCATAGAGCTTTCATTCCAGGTTATTATTTTAACCAATTATTTGAATCCAGGAATAAATACATTTGCAAGTGATAATGTAGTAACTGGGAAAGTGTCAGGATTCAAAAAGATCTATAAAACTCTAGGATATTTGGTAAAATCTAACAAACTAAAATTTAATAGGGATAGCTGTGTTCAAACAAATCAACTTCATAAAGATAAAATGGTAGAACTTTTGCTAAACAAGTGATCTGAAAAAAGATCTGAGGTTTTTAGAGGACTACAAGTTCAAATATAAGTCAAAAGTATAATATGGAAGCCAAAAAACTAAATCAATCTTAGGCAGCATTATGAGAAGCACAGTGTTCAGGATTAGGGAGGTCTCTCTACTCTGCCCTTGTCAGCCCACATCTGAAGTATTCAGTTTAGTCCTGAACTGCTACATTTTTATGTTGTTCAGTCATTTCAGTAGTGTCCAACTCTTCATGACCCCATGTGTAGTTTCCTTGGAAAACATAGCAGGGTGGTTTGCCATTTCCTTTTCCATCTCCTTTTACAGATTTGGAAACTAAGGCAAAAAGGGTTGCCCTGGGTCACACTGGTAGTAAGTGTCTGAGGTCAAATTTGAACTCAGGTATTGCTGACTACAGGCCTAGCTCTATCCTCTGTGCCCTCTAGTTTCCCCATGCCATACTTTAGGAAGGATAGAAAAGCCTGACTGAGATGGTGAAGGGCCTTGGGATTGTATCCTATGAGGATCAGGTAGAAGAAATGAAGATGTTATACTTAGAGAAGAAAAGATTCAGGAAAGCACTTAGATGATTTTGTCTCCTACTTAATTAAAACAATTTGAGCCATCAGATATGAATTACTATAGTACCTCCCTTCTTCATTTCTTAAATCTTCTTAGCAGAATTTTCTGAGTCCTAAGACTAATGACCATATGTATACCCTATTCACATTTGGGGGACACCGTTAGAGCAGACATCCTCTCCCATACACCTTGAGTCTCTCCCTTGACACTGGAACCTTCCCATCTGCCTGAAAGTATTTTCAAATCCCTTCTCCCCAATCCTCAAATAAGCTTTGCCATCATAGAGGATTCTGGGAAGATGGTGGAAATACCAAGCTTCCAAGAAGCTCAGAAAATACCAAGCTTCCAAGATTTTCCCCAACAAAAGAGATTAAATAGTGCACCAGTGCAAACATAGAGGGAGTAAAATAAATAATACTAGGGGCAGAATAGGGGTCCTCCTGGAACAATCATAGAAGATATGAAGAAAAGGGGATTAGCTGGGTTGGGAGGCTGCCTCAGGCCTACTGGCAGAAACTTTTACCCCCAGGACAGTAAGGGTTGCTAGGCTTCTGAGCCAGTGAAGATCAAGGGAGTCTCTGCTGAAAAGGAATACCAGACCCAGGTGTGTTGGGGAGAAGCAGTCGGGGCAAGAAGGAACCAGCATATACCCAGTGAGTGTAGAAGCACTAGGCTGGAAACATTGCTGGCTGCAGGCTTACAGGAGGCTAGAGGTCTTGGTTTCTGTTCCAGGACAGAAAGGAGAATGGAAGGAGGATCTGAGACAAGAGGAAACATCCCCCCATACCAAAGGACTAGAGGTGATTTTTAAAACTACGTCATCATAATTTTTTTTTGTTTTAATGTACAGTCAAAGGAGAAAGAATCCAACCATAGAGAGTTACCATTGGAATATAAAAGGATGGGTTTTGCCTTGGGAAGAGGATACTGAAGCAAAGAAATCTGTTTCTGACTAACAAAGACTAGTACCAAATGGTCACCTGCTCAAAAAGTATTCATAGAAGAACTTTAAAAAGACCTTTAAAATCAAAAGAGAGAGATTGAGGAAAAACTAAAAAAAAGCTCTAAGGAAAACAAGAAGATTATAGAAAGAAAGTCAACCAGTTAGAAAAAAGGAGGTCCAGAAACTTAGGGGAGAAAATGATTCTTTGACAATAAGAACTGGTCAAGGGGAAGTCAGCAAAGTTATGAGACCAAAACAACATAAAGAATTAAACAACAGAAGAGAAGGAGAAACATCTCATAAGAAAAACAACTGATCTGAGAGCAGATCAACAAAATATAATAAAGATAAGAATACTTGAAAACTATGATCAAAAATAGAATGTTGATACAATAATACAATAAATAATGAAAGAAAATGGCCCTGAAGTGTTAGAACAAGAAGGGAAAGTAGAAAGAGAAAAAATCCACCAATGACCACCAGAAAGAGATCCAACAAAGAAAACTAGAGGAATATAATAGTCAAATTCTGAACCCCATAGTTCAAGGAGAAAATATTACGAGCAACAAGAAAAAGAAACAATTTAAATATGGTGGTTCCTCAAATAGAATCACACAAGACCTAGCAGCAGCTACACTAAAAGACCACAGGTCCCAGAACACTATTTATCAAAGAGCAAAAGAACTGAGATTCTGGAAAAAAAATATCATAGCCAGCAAGGCTAAGCATAATCTTGAATGGAAAAAAATAGACATCTAATGAATTGTCAGACTTTCAGGACTTGTTATTTAAAAAACACAAACTTAATAGAAGATTTAACATAAAAGAACCAAGAAAAATATAAGGTATATGCCAAAGACTAATTACAGGGCATTCAATAAGGACAGACTGTTTGCTTTTTATGTATGTAAAATGTATATCTAAGATTTTTATTAGTAATTGGATAGTTTGTAAGGAAGATTGGGGGAGACCTGAGTAAGATATGACTTTAAAAAGCAAAACAATTTAGGAACAGCTAAAAAGAGTGATTATTTTATGCAAATGAGGTGTGAGAGGAAGAACCAACATAGAACAATTAAATGGGGGAGGAGTGCTGTTAGTTTTAGAAACCTATTTTCACTGAGAATGTATTCAAGAGGGAATTATACACACACACACACACATATATATATACATATATATACGTGTGTATATATATATGTGTGTGTGTATATATATATAGATATATATATATATATATGAGAGACAGAGACAGAGAGAATAGTATAAGAGTCTTCTATATTCAGAAAGAAATAAAATGCTAAGGAAATAGAGAGTGGGGAAAGGATAAGGGAGGGATCTTTAGATGTGAAGGTAAGGGGAATAGGTAAAGGGAGGGTATAGAAGGGTGTTTAGATTAGGTGGAGTGGGAATATAAGGGAGGGATCCTGGGGGGTCGAGGTAGATTAAGTAATCGGAGATCAAAAGTCTAGGTAGAAGTAAAGGTGAAGAGTTATAAGAGGGATAGGAAATAAGAGATATGCACAAACATAAAAACAAAAATCAAAATAGAATTTGTTAAGGAAAGTATATGTCTATGTATGTCAATATGCATGCATGTATGTATATGTATAGATGTATATGTGTATATGTATATCTATGTCTACACATAAATATATCCACACTTAATTGTAGCCTTCTGTAGGGGAGTGGGATGGAAGTGGGAGGAGAGGAGAGGAAAAGAACAAAGTAAAAAGCACACAGCAGAGAGCAAAAAAAAAAAGTAACAAGGAAGCAAAGGAAAGATGGACAGCTCTCAACACAACATGTAGTGTTTATTATATACTCCTTGTTGAAATAGAAATTTATTGCTATATATTTTGAATCCTCTTTTGCAGTCTGCTGTGCACATGACATGTTTTATTCTCTTTCTTATTTTGTATTCAAGTCTCAATATTTCAGTGTACAATGTGCTTTTTTCTTTTCTTATTGTGTCCCAATAAAAATTGTTTTAATTTTTTAAAAAGTAAAAAAGCTTTCCATCATCCTCCTCAAAATCCTCATCCAACAATCATTCTCTCTTCTCTCTTTTAGATCTAAACTTAATTGAAAAGTTGTCTATACCCAATGACTGCTTTTCTTCATCACCTATGTACTCCTTACTCCTTTGTAGTAGATAGGCTTTCCATTCCTGATACTCTATCAAAGTGTCAAATTTATGCCTGCCATTCAAGGCCCTCCACACCCTGGTACCCAAGTTTATTGATACTCTTGCCTCAGATGTACTCTACTCTTCAGAAAAAAAACTTCAGTTTTCTGTCTCCTCTCAATTATTATTGCATTCCCTTAGTCCCCCCTTTTCTTGGGGAATTCCTACTTGTTTAAAGTCCACCTCAACTGCAATCTTCTTTTCAAAAACCATTCTTTGATTATTCCCAGTTAGCAATAATGAGTATAAAGTATTTTTTAGGTAATGTTCTTACACTTTCATGTAATACTTTGTTTTATCCCTGAATTATATTATTAGTACCTTAAAGGGAGGGACTATGCCATCACTAAGATTTTTATAGTTCCTAGGACAGAGAACAATGCTAGATAGTTAAATGGACTGACAAATGATTTATAGTAAAACTAAGAAATTCAAAACTACTTGCATTTTCTGTCACAGAGGAAAAAATATTAAATGCATTCTGTTTGAATAAATGTTTAAGGTTCCTTCAAATAAATAAAAATATTTTATTTAAATGAATAAAAATATTTCATAGGCAATTCCAATGATAAATTGGTAGTTTGGGGCTGTGAATTGTTCAATTTGGTGGCCATTTCTCCTTAGATCATACCACCTTGGGAGAACTGAAAACTTACAGACACAGATATACCCATGAAAACAATACCACAAAAAACCTGAAGCTTGGGGCAGTAGCCCCTATGCACTGGGAACAAAGCCCCACTTTAAGATAGAGTTAAAAGTCAAGAAATAAGCTGGGAAATGAGCAAACAACAGTAAAAGAACATGACCATAGAAAGTTACTATGGTGAGAGAGAAGATCAAAACACAAAACACAGAAGATGACAATGTCAAAACAGATACATTGAAACCCTAAAAGAAAAATGCTAATTGGTCTCAGACCCAAAAAGAATTCACAGAAGAGGTCAAAAAAAGATTGCAAAAATCAAATAAGAGAAACAGAAGAATAGTTGAGAGAAGAAATTACAGTGATGGAAGAAAATCAAGAAAAAAAGAGTCAATAGGTTGGTAAAGGAAGTACAAAAATACTGAAGAAAATAATACCTTATAAAGCAGAATAGGTCAAATGGTAAAAAGAGGCACAAAAATACATTGAAGTAGAAAAACTCCTTAAAAAGCAAAATTGGCCACATGGAAAAGGAGATAAAAATTTCATTGAAGAAAATAATTCCCTAAAAACAAGAATTTTGCAAGTGGAATCTAATGATTCCATTATACAGAAAGAAACAATAAAACAAAATTATAAGAATGGGAAAAGTAGAAGAGAATGTGAAATACCTCATTGGGAAAAAAAATTGACCTGAAAATAGATTGAAGAAAGATAATTTTTTTTTAAAGCAATTGGGGTTAAGTAACTTGCTCAAGGTTACACGGCTAGTCATTATTTATGCGTGGGTGCTCATTTTCTGAGGCCGGATCTGATCTCGGGTCATCAAAACTCCGAGGCCGGCGCTCTTACTCACTGCGCCACCTAGCCACCCCTTTAGGGCAATTGGGGTTAAGTAACTTGCCCAAGGTTACACAGCTAGGTTTTTTTGTTTGTATGGATTAAGTGTCAGAGGCCGGCTCCGAACTCAGGTCCTTCTGATTCCAGGGCCGGCGCTCTATTCACTGCTCCACCTAGCCGCCCCTGAAGAGAGATAATTTAAGAATTATTATACTGAATTATTGCATTGAAAATCAAAATTTAAAAAAATCCTAGATATCACATTTCAAGAAATCTTCCAGAAAAATTGGCCTGGTAAGTAAAAGGGTAAAATAGGAATGGAAAAAAATCCACTGATGACCTCCTGAAAGAGATCTTCCAGTAATATTATAGCCAAATTTCAGAGAAAAGTTTCAAATTTTCAAGGAGAAAATATTGTAAGAGCCAGAAAGAAACAATACAAGTATGTTGGAACCATAATCAGGAGAACACAAGATTTAGCTTCTTCTACATTAAAACAGAGACTATTGGAATATGGTATTCCAGAGGAC
This sequence comes from Gymnobelideus leadbeateri, assembly GCA_011680675.1. Classification (NCBI taxonomy): domain Eukaryota; kingdom Metazoa; phylum Chordata; class Mammalia; order Diprotodontia; family Petauridae; genus Gymnobelideus; species Gymnobelideus leadbeateri. The sequence continues at coordinate 77,852 of WOXC01004219.1, read as the reverse complement.
AAAGAAAATAGGATTATAACCTAGAATCACCTACCCAGCAAAACTGTGTCTAATTCTTGGGGGGGTGGGGGGATGGGAGGGATGGAGTTTCAATGAAATAGAGGATTTCCAAGCATTCCTGATGAAAATACCAGAGCTGAAAAAAAATTTTAATTTGACTTGCAAATAAAAGACTCAAGAGAAGCATTAAAAATTTAAACAGAAAAAAAGAAATCCTAAGGGATCTAAGAAAATTAAATTGTTTATATTTCTACATGATAAGATGATACTTGTAACTCCTAAGAACATTAACTCTATTAAGACTGTTAGTTAGAAGGAGTATACATAGATATGTATGGGTATGATGATATTAGAAAAAGATAATATTAGAGGGTAAAAACGAGAGATGCACTTGGAGAAGAGGGAAGGGAGAAGTAGAATTGGTAAATTATCTCATATAAAAGAGGCACAAAATAACTTTTACAGTGGAGAGGAATATAGAGGGGAGGGTCATGGACAGGAGGGATTCATCTGAATTGGCCCAAAGTAGAAATAACATATATATTCAGTTGAGTATAGAAATCTATCTTACCCTAGAAGGGCAAGAATGGAGAGGGGATAAGAGAAGGAAAAGAACTGAAGGAAGAGAAGGTGGATTGGGAGAGGTGATGGTCAGAAGCAAAATTATTTTGAGGAGGAACAGGGTGAAAGGAGAAAGAAAGAAAGATAAACAAGTAGAAAAAGCAAGCTGGAGAGAAATAAACAGTTGGTAAACATAACTGTAAATATGAATGGGATGAACTTCTTCATAAAATGGAAGTAGATAGCAGAGTATAAGAAAAACCAGAATCCTACAATATGTTGTTTACAAGAAACATACTTGAAGCAGAAACAGACACCAGGTATAAAGGTAAGTGACTGGAACAGAAACAATTATGTTTTGATTGAAAGAAAAAGTAGGGGTAACATTCATGAGCTCAGATAAAGCAAAAGAAACATAAATCTAATTAAAAGAGAGAAGCTGGGAAGCATTTTCCTAAGAATAAAAACAGACAATAAAGTAATATCAATACTAAAAATAAAAGAACCAAATGGTATAATACCTAAATTCTTAAAGGAAAAGATAAATGAGTTACAGGAGGAAATATAAAATAAAACTGTACTACTGGAGGCCTTCAACTTTCACCTCTCAGAACTAGATAAATCTCAGCAAAAAAAATGAACAAAAAAAAGGCAAGGAGATGAACAGAATTTCATATATGATAGACCTCTGGGGGGGGGGGCAGAACTGAATGGGAACAAAAAGGAAAATACATTTTTTTCAGTGGCACATGGCATCTACACAAAAATTAACCATGTATTAAGGCACAGAAAACCTCACAACAAAATGCAGAAAAGTAGAAATGTTAAATGCATCCTTTTAAGATTATAATGCAATGAAAATTGTATTCAGTGAAGGACCAATGAAGTGAAACATAGCTTAAAAATTAAATGGAAACTAAATAATCTAATCCTAAAGAATGAGTGGGTCAAAAAACATATCATAAAAATAATAAAGGAGAATGTAAAGTAAAGCTTAAGAAAGTAAAGGAGGAGGCGGCTAGGTGGCACAGTTAATAGAGCACCAGCCCTGGAATCAGAAGGACCTGAGTTCAGAGGCGGCCTCAGACACTTAATCCACACAAACAAAAACCTAGCCCTGTAACCTTGGGCAAGTTACTTAACCCCAATTGCCCTAAAAGGGCGGCTAGGTGGCGCAGTGAGTAAGAGCACCGGCCTCCCTCGGAGTTGGGATGACCCGAGATCAGATCCGGCCTCAGAAAATGAGCACCCACGCATAAATAATGACTAACCATGTAACCTTGAGCAAGTTACTTAACCCCAATTGCTTTAAAAAAAAAAAAAAGAAAGTAAAGGAGAATGACAACAACGAGATAACATAACAAAATTTATAAGATACAGCAAAAGTAGTGCTTAGGAGAAAATTTATATCCCTAAATGTTTACATCAATAAAATAGAGAAAGGGCATATCAATAAATTTAGCCTGCAACTAAAAAACCAGAAAAAGGACTGAAGTCCTAAAAATCAAGAGAGAAATTAATAAAATTAAAGTCCTGAAAATCAAGAGAGAAATTAATAAAATTAAAAATTTTAAAAATTAAACTAATAAAATTTGGAACTGGTTTTATGGAAAAACAATAAAATAAATAAACCTATAATTAACATGATTTTTAATAGAGAGAAAAATTAAATTATTAGCACCTAAAATGAAAAGGGTGAATTTGCTACCAATGAAAATGACATTAAGGCAATTATTAGAAGCTATTTTGTTTAATTACATGCCAAGAAATCTAAAAATCTAAGTGAAATGGATATTTACAAAAATATAAATTGCCCAGATTACCAGATGAAATAAAATACTTAAATAAGTCTGTCCTTAAAAATGAAACTGAACAATTCATCAATGAGCTTTCTAAGAAAAAAATCCCCAGAGCTAGATGAATTCACAAGTGAATTCTATTAAACATTTAAAGAAAAATTAATTACAACGCTATATAAACTACTTGGGGAAATAAGCAAAGAAGGAGTACTATCAAATTATTTTTTACAATATAAATATAGTGCTGATACATATCCAGAAAGAGCAAAAAACCAGAAAAAGAAAAACTATATAATACTTTCCCTAATGAATATTGATGCATAAATTTTTAAATAAAATACAGGCAAGGAGATTACAGCAATTTATAACCAGAATCACACATTATGACCAGGTATTTATACCAGGAATTCAGGAGTGGTTTAATATCAGGAAATTTATCAGCTTAAGTGACTATAAGAACAAAAACACAAAACATATGATTATCTCAATAGAAGCAGAAAAAGGTTTTGACAAAGTAAAACACTCATTCCTATAAAAAAAAAAAATCACTAGAAAGCATAGGAATAAATGGAGTTTTCCTTAAAATGAGTAGTATCCATCTAAAATCATTATCTGTAATGATGATGATAAATTAGAAGCCTTCCCAATAAGATCAGGAGTGAAGCAAGGATACCCATTATCACCTTTATTGTTCGATATTGTACTAGAAATACTAGATATAGCAATAAGAGAAGAAAAAGAAAGTGAAGGAGTTAGAATAGGCAATGAGGAAACATAACTATTACTCTTTGCAGATGATATGATGGTATACTTGAAGAATCCTAGAAAATCAACTTAAAAACTAGTTGAAATTATAATTTAAAACTTCAGCAACATTGCAGGATATAAAATAAACCCACAAAAATCATCAGTATCCGTATATATTACCAACAAAGTCTAGCAACAAGAGATAAAAAAAATTTCATTTAAAATACCTGCAGACAATACATAGTACTTGGAAGCATACTTGCAAAGACAAGCCCAGAAACTATAGGAACACAATCACAAAACACATCATATAAAGTCACATCTAAAGAATTGGAAAAAATATTAATTGCTCATGAATAGAGAATGTCAACATAATAAAATTATAATTCTATCTAAATTAATTTACTTACTCAGTGCCATACCTATCAATCTACCAAAGAATTATTTTATAGGGCCAGAAAAAAATAAAATTCACCTGAAAGAACAAAAGGCAAGAATATCAAGGTAACCAATGGAAAAAAAATGTGAAGGACGGTGACCTAGCTGTACAAGATCTCAAACTGTTTTACAAAGTGGTAATCATCAAAACATTTTGGTACTGGTTAAGAAACAGAATGGTAGGCCAATGGAACAGATTAGGTAGCAAATGACACAGTACAAATGACCATAGTAACCTAGTATTTGATAAACCAATGATCTAAACCTGGGAACAAGAACTCTCTATATAACAAAAACTGTTGGGAAAACTTTAGAACAGTTTGGCAAAAATATAGGTATAGACCAATATCTTACACTATATACAAAGATAAGGTAAAAAAAAGTGGGTACATGATTTAGTTTACATGTCAGGTCTATGGATAAGGGAAGGATTTATGACCAAATTAGAAATAGAGAGCATTACAGGAATGAAAATGGAAGATTTTATTACATTAAATTAAAAATGTTTTGCACAAACAAAATCAATGTAACTGAGATTAGAAGGAAAGTAGAAAACTGGGGAGAGGAGAAATTTTATAGCAAGTTTCTCTTTTAAAGGCTCATTTCTCAAATATGTAGAGAACTGAGTCAAATTTATAAGAATGCAAGTCATTCCCTAATTAATAAATGATCAAAGGATACAAACAGGCAGCTCTCAGAAAAACAAATCAAAGCATCTATATTCATATGAAAAAATGATCTAAATCACTATTGATTAGAGAAATGCAAAGTAAAACAATTCTGAAGTACTACCTCACACCTATCAGATGGTGACTATGACAGAAAAGGAAAATGACATATGTTGAAGGGGATTTTGAGAAATCGAGACACTAGTGCACATTTGGTGGAGTCGTGAAGTGATCCGACCATTCTGGAAAGCAATTTGGAACTATGTCCAAAGGGCTCTAAAATAGTGCATACTCTTTGACCAAGCAATACCACTAATAGAGGTATATCCCAAAGAGATTTTTAGAAAGCATAAGTACACATATGTACAAAAATACTTATAGCAGCTCATTTTCTGGCAGCAAATAATTGGAAATTGAAGGGATGCCCATCGATTGGAATACTACTGAACAAAGTGTGGTATATGGTTGTGATAGAACAATATTGTGCTATAAGAAACTATGAGCAGGATGCATTCAGAAAAACCTGGAAAGACTTACATAAAATGATGCAAAGTGGAGTGAACACAACTAGGAAATCATTGTACACAGTAACAGCAATATTGTCCAATAAAGAACTGTGAATGAATTAGTTCTTCTCAGAAATACAATGATCTAAGACAGTTCTGAAATACTTAGGATGAAAAATGCTATCCATCCCCAGAGAAAGAGTTGATGAAGTCTGATTGCAGATTGAAGCATACTTTTTTTGCTTTATTTTTCTTGGGGGATTTTTTTGGTCTTATTTTCTTTCACAACATGAAATATATAGAAATATGTTTTGCTTGACTGCACATTTATAACCTATACAAAATTGCTTGCCTTCTCAAGGAGGGATGAAGGAAGGGTGGGAGATAACTTGAAACTCAATTTTTTAATTAATTATTTTTACATGTAATTAAAAAAAATAAAATTATTTTTAAAAGGGGAATTCAAGGAATTCCCATCTCTGGTTACATGAGTGTAATGGAAGACTATTTCTCAGTAAGAAATTATGAAAAATGTTGTTTTAAAGAAACAGGGAAAAAACTTATATGAATTGATGCAGATTGAAATGAGTATAACCGGATCAATTTATAGCATCAATATTTTTAAAGATTTTTGAATGACTTATGAACTCTGAGCAGCTAATGAGCAGCTATGATTCCAGACAACTAATGAGGAAGAACACTATTCATCTCATGACAGAAGATGATGGGCTATATACATAATGAGAAGTTCATTTTTGAATGTTCCCAATATGAGAATATGTACTTAAGTAATATAGTCTTTCTTAATTCCTTCCTTCTTTCTTCTTTTTCAGTATGGAGATGTTGTTGAGGAAAAGAATGTTTAATAATTAGAAAATATGAAATAAATTTTAAGGAATCAAATCAGCATGATATCTTGGTACAATGGAATAGGAACTGAGTAAGGAGAGCCCAAGAAAATCAGAGTCAAGTGATATAAGGACAGCTTAAATTGAGAAAAGCCTTTTAACTGCCTGGAGTATTTTAGTCATGCCATTTGTCTTCCTGTGGTCACATTTTGGGGTTAGGCATTTCAAACTGGAGGCTATACTAGGCATAGTATAAGACTCATCTGTTCACCTAGTCTTAGTTTTATTTGACCTTTTAGTTAAATTGGCATTTTGTAGTTGTTTGGAGAATATGCCTTAGGAAGGTTATGTGCTGTGGTGAGCAGGGAAAGTAGTAAAGCAAAAAGACACAATTTACAACTACTTTGATAGCCTGTTGACAGTGGAAGGTTATACTGTAATGGTGTGAATGTATTTTTGGAGACTATATCAGTCCTTAATTTAACTCACATGTGGTTCTATAAGGCAGGGCAAATTGGAAAAGTTACATATTTAGGCCCAGCCAGATGTTTGGACCTTTTGGAATTGAATTTCTCAAATCTCTCAATGGTACCTATTCTGTCATTATATATGAAGATTCTGCCTCAGATATTCCATATTATTTCTTTATATCTCCTTTGCCTCCCACCATGCCTATGGGGAATATTTTGGGGTAGAGTTCTTTAAGAGGGAACCCTAACCCATAGATAAAATGTTTAAAAGAAAATATTAATGAACTCCTGATATATGATGGTAACCCAATAATGGTGGTTGTCCAAAATAGTCATCCTTTCACGGAGATCTTATCAAGGAAAAGCTGCAAAGATGATTGTACCTCAAAAGGTCTTTAAAAAGTATCCACTCAATCTCAATTGGTCTAAAATTCCCTTTAAATATGAATGTAAAGTGGTTCTTCACTCTTAGAATTCCATATTTAATCCTAGCAATGAAGAGCATAGTTTAAAGATTGGCAGATTGGATTTGATAAAGAGCAGGTTGTCAAATTATACAAAGAAGCCTTAAGGCAGGAGGGAAGATGTTTTCCATCTCAGTGATAAATAATATCTTTGACACAGTTTGAGTAAAGGAGGATGGGAGTCCAGCTGGCAATTTCCTGATCCAAGTTCTTTGGCATGATAGAAAGATCAAGAATGGATGGATATAATTAGCTTTCATCATAGTAGCATGACAGAAGTCTTGGATCTATTGGGATTAGCATGATAGAAAGGATTATTATCCCCACTATTATTTCAGCAACTGGCTAAAATATGTATCCTGTGATTATAAGTTCTTTACATTTTTATGAAACCTAAGGCAGAAAAAGGCGAGTTAAGCTGCATAAATGCAAAAGCAACTCAGCTGGAAAATGGTCCATTGTTTAAACAACCAAGGGCAATGAAGTAGTTAGTTTCTCCTCTGCCCCAAGACTCAATCATAAGATTGATAAATATGAGATTGAGATTGATTAACCTTATCCTAGAGGTAAAACTAAAACTTCATGTTGGAATTGTGAAAGATAGTACTGCATGTGCATTTGTAATGAAACTCCATTATGAGTCATTATTACACACATTTGGATACAGCATGATTCAAATCATGTTACATGAAATGAAAATACATATAGGAAAAGATTGGTAATTCCATTTGACTTTGAGCAAATACTATTCCTGAACGTCAAAAGCATTGCTAGAAGAGGTATGGATGAATGATGTAAACATTATTTGAGATCCCATGCTAACTACCAGACAAATATACTATATGACATAACTCCTGTATTCTAAGATACCAGTCATCGGGGTGGCTAGGTGCCACAGAGAGTAAGAGCGCCGGCCTCGGAGTTGGGATGACCCAAGATCGAATCCAGCCTCAGAAAATGAGCACCCATACATAAATCATGACTAGCCATGTAACCTTGAGCAAGTTACTTAATCCCAATTGCTTAAAAAAATAAATAAATAAACTAAGATACCAGTCATGTGTTCTCTCAATTTCTCTATTCGTAAAGTAGCTATACTAACATTATCCTACTCAGTAAATATGTTAGTGGTGTTCATATGGAATGATGGAGCTATGAAGAACCATAAGATCTCAGATTTAGAGCTGGAAGGGACAACAGAGGCCATATAGTTCAATTTTCATTTGTAAGATGAAGATACTGAAGCACATCAAAGTTAAACAATTTGACCAAGGTCATACAGGCATTAAGTATTGGATAGGATGTGAGTAATAAATTCTAAATAGATATGTGACATGAATATTAAAGACCACACTATAAAAATTAGAAGAGAAGCAGATCATGTGCCTTCAATAGCTATGAATAGGAGATGAAATCTTAACAAAACAAGGGAGAGAGACATTATAAAAGAGATAACTTTGATTGCATGAAATTTAAAAAGCTTTTGTAGAAACAAAATTAATGTCCCTGAATATAACAAAGGACATGTCAACTGAGATAACAATCATGTCAAATGTCTCTAAGAGTCGGATATCTAAAATGTATTGACAATTAACAGAAATATACAAAACCAAAAGTCATTCCCCAATATAAAATTGATGAAAGGTATGAACAATTCTCAAAATAAAAATTCAAAATTAGCAGCCAACCACATAAAAGAATCTTCCAAATCTTTAATAATAAAGAGAAATGAACATCAAAACAACACTTAGGTTTCACCTCACACCAGCAAATTAAGAAAGACGACAAAACACAGGAATAGTTAATATTGGAAAGGTTATGAAATGAAAAGCATATTAATGCATTGGTTAAAAAAAAAGTTGAAATTATGCAAATAAAGTGAGAAAAATGTCCATACTTTTTGACCCAATTGATTCCACTACTAGTCATATAGTCTCTAAAAGGTCATTGAATTAACAACAGAAGCTAATATCATAATTTCTCCATCTTCATAAAAATATTTGTAGCACCACTTTTTGTGGCAGCAAAGACCTGGAAACAAAATAAAATGCCCTTTGGTTAGAGAATGGCTCAACAGATTATGATACAGGGATGAAAGGGAATATTACTCCTTTGTAAGAAACAGGAAGCATGAAAAAGATACAAGCTACTTCCCACAATTCTTTTGCAAAAGGAGTCTATGGGCTTGAAACATTGTACATAACATCAAAATTTTTACTGATTTTTACTGATTTTTTTTCTTCTGTCTCTTAAAATAACTATTTTTTGAAAGGGATAGTACTTGTGAAGAGAGGGGAAGAAAGGGGCAAATGTAGGAGATGTAAAAACAAAAGATAACAAGAAAATCTATTTTTGAAAGGCCTTAATTAGTAGTTAAGATTTTGGCTTGAAAGAGCATAGATGAATGCCATCCATTTCATTGAACAGTAATCATCCTAAGTGTCTCCTACTTCTTTTCATACTCCTGCTCTTACAACATGGTAACAATAGAAATACTTTACAGCTGGGCTACGGTAGAATGTGGAAGAGAGCAAACATCATCTGGGATGAATAACTATAATATTTTCCTTGCTCACAGGAAGGAGAAAGAATACTTCGAAATATTGTCTTCAAAGAATCTGGGGAAGACACTTCAAGTGGTCAGTGAAGTAGGTCCAAAAAACTAATAGAAAGAAGAGGTTGGATTAGATTTTGGAAAGTGTACATTGTTTTTTATTACTCTAAATGTTTCCTTGAAACAGAGGACCACCTTTGGGTCATCAATATTCTTTCAGAGCTATTATATAGATGGAATACAGGGCATATCAGTCTCTAAATTCTGAAAGTCACCAGTCGCTCAAAGGGTAATGGAAAGATGCATAGTTGAGTATAAACAGCCTTTATCACAGCATTAATGAGCTGCTTGTCTAAAGAGTCATAAACATCAGTATTCTGTGAAAAGCTTCGCAAGTTAGATCGTGCTCATTTCTCCTAAAGTTATGACATGAAGTCTGGGCTAGGCTTTTTGTTTGTTTGGTTGGTTGGTTTGTTAGTTGGTTTTTGCAGAGAAGTTATTCACCAGACTTGATTGGTCAGAGGGCTAATGGTCACACTATTGAGCATTATCTAATCACCTCGAGCAAGAGTTCTTAATCTATGGTCCTTGATAGATTCATAGATAGATAGATAGATAGATAGATAGATAGATAGATAGATAGATAGATAGATAGATAGATGCATACATACATATATAATTTTGCTATAATTCATTTCACTGATAATACTACACATTGTATTTTTTCATTCAAAAACATTATTCTGGGAAGGAATCCATGGTAAAGTGTTCCAAGACATAAAAAAGGTTAACCCCTGATCTAGAAATTATAGGAGTCAGTTTCCCTCAGACTTGGAAGATATCCCACTGCCATGAAAGTTATCGTACCCATCTGACCCAACACCCCCCGCTGATCAGATACATTTCCATAGGGAGATAAATATATGACTGAACCAGTGCTGTATTCTTCCTGAAAACCCTTTCCATATTATTGTAAGTAAATTTGCTTTTGTTAACTGTTAGATAGTCTCTAAGCATCACACTTCATTCAAATTCTGAACCTCAAGTGCCAGACCTGCCTGAATCAGGCCTGGCATATCCTGGCATCAAAGAGGGATGTGGACAGAAGAGGAGGTAGACTAACTATGTACTGAGAACAAGGATGGATGGCCTAATGTGCTCCTTTAGTAGCTCTATATTGTTAAAAGTCTTACAGAAAGATCCAAAAAATATTGGTTGGATTTTCTGTGGTGGATTTAGGGAAGGATATGACAGGAGTGCAACAGGATGAGAAAGTGAGAATGGATTGCATTCTGTACTATTGGATATACTCATAATAATGAGATCACAGATCCTTCAAAGTATTAAAGCATTTACTTCAAATTAAGTATTTATTAAAGCTCTAGCATGTAAGAAATTGAACCATATTAAGCATTCTTCAGAGATCAGATGAAACACAATCTCTACTTCTCTAAGCTTTAGAAACAACATTTTTTAAATACCAGGCACGTGTTTTATTTCCAAGCTTATGCTTTTGCCTGAGGTTTGCTTTGAATCTTATAGGGTATTTTTTTTTAACTGGAAACTTCCTTTTGAACTTCAGGGGTCTAAATCTGGGAGAAGCAGATCTGATAGAAGAGTTCACTGAACTTATAACCAAATGAAACTACACATCCCTAATGAAATATAATGCGCTCTAAGACCAATTTTTATTTCAATTCAGCCTGAAATGGTGAAAAGTCTGAGTCAAGTTCACAGTCTGAGTTACAAATCATTGTAATTTACAGGTGACAGATTAGTCCCTGGTATATTTGAAACACCATGGAAACACACTGAGAATTACAATTAATAAACAATTGAATATAAAGGCTACTGAGTTCAAACAATCTCTGTTCTCTAGCTCATGCCAGGAGCAAAATGTATGTCAAATTATACGAAAATTAGACTTAGTTTGCTTCTTCCACAAAATGCATTAACTATTTTTGCAGAATACCAAATGGTTAGAGTGATATAAGCAATTAAATACTTTAAATGCACTGGTTTCTTTGATGATAGAAAATAAAAAGTGTTCAGGAATTTCAAACTAAAGTGCCCCCTAGTTTTTAGTCTACTGTCCTTTGAGTATCAGACAACAGTACTCCAATTCAAAGGAATTTTACATATTTTTTAGATTAGAATGATGGTAACTCATCTATTATTCCCAGAATGCAACAGTAAGAGGTAGGCAAGCAAAGGAATCATTAATAGCAGACCTTGTTAGCAAGACCTGACACTTTTGCTGTTTACTATTTGCTTCAATATTTCAACCCTTCAAAGATCATTGAATTATATGAATGGGGAGTCAATGTGTATGACATAATGAATAGAAAGCTTACCTTAGAACAAAGAAGACCTGAATTCAAATACCATCTCTGATGGCTGTCTCACATACTGCCTTTCACAGACAAGTCACTTAGCTTGTCAATGTTCTAAGTAACTGTAACAGCAAGCACCCCAGCATACACAGGGTGGCTGCCAACACAGGTTCTTTGATCTGCTTTTCTAAAGGAAAGCAACTCAAAATGGGTTAACAAGCTCACTTTAATCAAACAAACATACCATTCACCTTGTTCAGGGGAAAGTCAGCACCCCAAACTTCAGAGTATGCAGACAGAAGTTACAAGAAAACAGAAAAACATATCAAGCAGACAGGCTTTCAACTGTCTTAACCATTACATTCATACCTAGTCAGCTACTAGAGAGGGAAGCATCAACATCTGGGTTTTTCAAAGCCAGGGGGTGGGGAGGAGGGTTTCAACAATGGCTGCCCAGAGTCTTGTCTGGTCAAGTCACACAACACTTCTCAAAGTGAGCCGCAAAGCAAAGCATCCAATCAGAGCTTATATAGCCTTCTCCTGGCTCAGAGAATATAACAACCCTCTTGATCCACTTCCCAATCACAAAGTATCTCCTGAAAAACAAGCCTCCCACCTCAGGCTCTAGGAGCACTTAACCTAGGAGCAGGGAATATCTTAAAAATTTACATTCCTATAACATTGGGCCTGAAGATATTTCATGCCCATAGCATAGGCAATTTACATTTGAATTAGCATTAACAACTCTTTAGAGACCCTCTTCTCAAATGGAATTAAGTTTCCAATCATAAACAAAGTACATTCATTTGGTCAGCCACAGAACACAAAAAAGTTTCCCACCCCTGGATCACAACTTAATAGGCCATCTACCCCAGAGTTACAACAAGCTTAAGATATCATCACAGCATTTAACACCAAAAGAGAGGTCTTCTCTTCCTCTTGACCTGAGGCAAGTTCTCAGCAATCTCTGTTCCAGGGGAGACAAAGCTTAACAAGGCCACAAGATGCATTGCCAGTGTCTTCATTAATTCATTCTCTGTATGCAGAACAGTCCTAGGACCCCTGAAAACATCAGCAAGACACTCTTTCAGGATTTCTGTAAACATACAACAAGAAAATCCTTCTTCAGGGCTTCTGAACCAACAGCAAGGTTCCAGGACCTCTGCAACAATAGCACTCTCCTTCAACAGTGGACACAATTCACTCTCTGTCTGCAGAACAGTCTCAGGATCTCTGAACCAACAGCAAGGTTCCAGGATCTGTGCAACAACAGCACTGTCCTTCACCAACAGATAAATCTGGCAAAACAATATCAAAACAGACAAAGTACCGGCATCACAGCCATGTCTCCTCAGTCCTTGGCAGCTCTGGGTGGCAGCTCTCAAAAGTCCTGGGCAGCTTGAACTGGCCCTCAGCAATCCTCTCCATCTCTCTGCCTCCACGTTGCTGTTTCCAAAAAATTCTTCTGCCTCTCACTCTCTGCTTGTGCCTCTCTAATTCAATGTCACCAGCTCCTCCCAGTTCAGCCCTCTCTTTTCATGTCAACAAGTCCATCCCATAAGTGGAATTCACAAGCTCTGGGTTTTAACACTCAACTAAGCCAATAAAGGGGATCTTTAACTTCCATTACTATTACAGTAACTCTCCTAGACTATAATTTTTTTTGGAGAGTCAATTGGGATTAAGTGACTTGCCCAGAGTCATACAGCTAGTAAGTTTCAAGTGTCTGAGTCCAAATTCCAATTCATGTACTCCTGATTCCAGGGCCAGTGCTTTATTCACTGTGCCACATGACTGTACCTCTTAGACTACAAATTGAAGAGAAAGTAGTTGGAATTTCCTTATTCAGGGAGCTCCCTATTTCAATGAAGGTCCAGTTCCCATTTCTACTTCTTACATGGATTTATAGCTGAGAGGTTATCTAGTCAAACTATTTATTTTAGAGATGAGAACTCTGAGATTCAGGGAGAGTAAATAACTTATCCAAGTAACAAAAGCATTAAGTGGCAGAGTCAAACTTAAAATTCAGGCCATGTGGTCACAGAGCTAGAATTAGAAGGAAACTAGGACAATTCTTTGATTTTACAGATGAGAAAATCGAGGACCAGTGAGACTGAATCATTCATCCAAGGTCACACAAGTAATGAATTCTCTGAGGTTAAATTTAAACCCTAGGTCTTTGAACTCTAAAAACTATTGCTGTTTGCTTGAGCTTAGGTGGGATAATCTTTGAGAATTCAAGGTCACCATTTGAGCAGCATATTTATGTTGTTTACCTGCCTTTGGGCCATGATCAAAAGTAAGGGAATTGGGGGTGGAGCCAAGATGGCAGAAAGGAAGCAGTAACTTCTCTAAGCTCCTCTGTGAATCCCATCACTAAACCTTAACAAGCGAATCTGAACGGATTCTGAAGTGACAAAATCCACTTGGAGATGGAGTGTGGCAGAATCTAACCCAGAAAAGTGCCCAGTGCGTCTGGACAGGTAGAGTGAAGAGCACGTGGGGTCTGCACAGCTCAGACTTAAGAGCAGACAAGCAGACTACACCAGAGAGAGAAGAAGCCCCAGCCTACAGACTTACCAAGGATGAATTGCAGTCATCTCCCTGACATCTCACAAGGGAATGGGAGGGATCATTGGAACCAGGTAGGAGAGTGCTCAGGCCCCCAGTGGAGACAGCAGCTTCTCCTGCAGCATTTGGCCCCCAGCCTGGAAGTTTAGAAATTGCCTGCCTGTATATGCAGGGGCTAGGATGGCAAAGTAAATTCTAGTTGCTCCATCCCTCCTTTATGAAGTAGAAAACCCAAAGATAAATCTCCCACCCAGATTGAAATCCCAAGTTATTGAAAATGCCCTCAGGCTTGGGAGTCTTCAAGAAGGGATGTAACTGAGACAGCCAGGAGTCTGAAGAGAAGAGAGGGAGGGGTCCCAATGAGCCCCACCTCACCTGACCAGCAAAAGCCTGGCAGAGCTATAGCCCAGGGGTATAGAGGCAGAAATCTGAAGTGGCTAGACCACCCCTCCCCCACAGACTACTCTGTGCACATCAACATACCTCTCTGAGATTCCTGACTTAGCCACAAACTAGACACCCAGAAGCTACAGCATTCAAAGTCAAGACCCAGGCCCTTAGCTCACAGCCTGAGAAATTAAGAAATGGGAAATCAGGAAGGAAGGAACCTGAGAAGGAGAAGGGGAAGGCAATAAAATCGATCCAAGCTTATTATGTAGGTCAAGAACAACCAAATACAGAGGACAAATTGGACTCTTTACCCACACCTGAGACCACAGAAGGAAATATGAACTGGTCTTAAGCGCAGATAGCATTCTTGGAGTAGTTTAAGAAAGATTTTAAAGACCAAATCAGGGAGGCAGTGACCAACTTGGAAAAAGGTGTCAGTGAAGAAAACAAATCCTTAAAAAGTAAAATTAGTGAAGTAATTGGAGAAAGTACCTCCCTAAAAAAGGACCTTCAAAAACTAACCAAAGACACCATTCGCTAAAAATTAGAATCAATCAAGTTGAAACTCAGAACTCTATGATGCACCAAGAGTCAATCAAACAAAACAAGAGGATTGAAAAATTGGAAGAAAGTGTAAAATATCTCACTGGAAAAACAACTGACCTAGAGAATAGATCCAGGAGAGATAACTTAAGAATTATTGGTCTACCAGAAAGCCAGGATGAAAAAAGCAGCCTAGACAACATCCTCCAAGGGACGGTCAAAGAAAACTATCCTGGAGTCCTGAAATCAGAAGACAAAATAGTTATCGAAAGAATTCACCAGACTCCCCCGGAAAGAGACTGAAAATTGAAAACTCCAAGAAATACAGTAGCCAAATTCCAGAATTACAAGATTAAGGAAAAAATACTGAAAGCAGCCAAAAAGAAATAATTCAAATATCACAGAACTACAGTTAGGATCACACAGGACCTAGCAGCTTCTACATTAAAAGATCGGAGGGATTGGAATTTGATTTTTCTGTAGGGCAAGAGAGCTAGGACTACAATCAAGGATTAACCAAGCAAAACTGAGCATAAACTTTCAAGCAAGGAGATGGCCATTTAATGAAATAAGGGACTTCCAGACTTTCCTGATGAAAAAGCCAGAGTTCAATGGAAAATTTCATCTCCAATTACAAGACTCAAGAAAGACATAAAAAGGTAAACAAGGAAAACACAGACTCACACATACATACATGCACACACCCACACTCATGCACACATGCATATAACTTGCTATGCAACAAGAGCAAAATGTTCACATCCCTATATGAGGAGCTGATAAATGTCAATATCAAAATTTTTATGATTATCATGACCTTCAAAAGGGTTATACTTAGATAGAGGGTGTGGGTATGAATGAACTAACCTGAAGATTTAAAAAATAAAACTTATTAAGGGGATCAAAGGGACTGTAATGGGATAAAAGGAAAGGATGAGATAGGAAAAGGTAAACTATGCCAGCTGAAGAGGCATAAAAAGACACTATAGTAGAGGAGAAAGAAAGAGGGAGAGGAACAACATTCAAACACTATTATCACTGGTTCTGGTTCAAAGAGGGATCAACTCAATCAGTAAAGTTTAACATTCTAATGTGAATAAACACATGAATTCATTAAACAGAGGAAAAGGAGGGTGGGAGAGGAGCACTGTTTGAAATTTACTCTTTTTGGTTTGGTGTCAAACAGGGAATAACTTACTTTGATAAGTAAAAAAACTTATTGTGTCCTATAGGCAGTAGGAAGGGGGGGGGATAAAAAGGAGGAGTCTAAAGGGGGTATTAGAGGGGAAGGAAATAGTAGTAAGGGGAGAGGGTAGGTTAAGAAGGGGGTCACTGGGTGGGAACACTGAGGGAGGGGGCTGTCAAAAGGGAAAACTTCAAGGAGGGGAAGGGAGAAGGAAGGAACAAAAGCATAAGCAGGGGAGGGAATAGGATGGAGGGGAAGAGACAGATAGTCATCATTACTATGAATGTGAATGGGAGGTATTCTCCCAAAAAACAGAGGCAGATAGCATAATGGATTAGAAAACATAATCCTACAATATGCTGTCTGCAAGAAACATATTTGAAACAAAAGAATACCCACAGGGTAAACATAAAAGGCTGGAGTGGAATTTATTATGCCTCAGCTAAAGTAAAAAAAAGCAGGGGTAGCAATTCTTATATCAGATAAAGCAAAAGCAAAAATAGATCTAATTAAAAGAGATAAGGAAGGAAACTATATCCTGCTAAAAGGCACCATCGAAAATGAAGCAATATCATTACTTAATATATATTCACCAAATGGTATAGCATCCAACTTCCTAGAGGAGAAGTTAAAGGAATTAGAGGAAGAAATAGATAGCAAAACTATACTAGTGGGAGACCTTAATCTCCTTCTTTCTGAACTTGATAAATCTAACCTCAAAATAAACAAGAAAGAAGTTAAGGAGGCTAATAGAATTTTAGAGACTAGATATGATAGATCTCTGGAGAAAACTGAATGGGGATAAAAAGGAATTTACTTTCTTCTCAACAGTGCATGGTACATACTCAAAAATAGACCATGTACTAGGGCATAAAAACCTCATGATTCAGTGCAGAAAGGCAGAAATATTAAATGCATCATTGTCAGACCATGATGCAATAAAAATTATATGCAATAAAGGGCCATGGAATGATAGACTAAAAACTAATTGGAAATTAAACAATGTAATCCTAAAGAATGAGTGGGTCAAACAAGAAATTATAGAAACAATCAATAATTTCATTCAGGAGAATGATAATAATGAGACAACATACCAAAAATTTGTGGGATGCACTAAAGGCACTTCTTAGGGGAAGTTTTATATCCCTGAGTGCATACTTGAATAAAGCAGAAAGAAGGGAGGTCAAGGAATTGGACATGCAATTGAAAAAGCTAGAAAAAGAACAAATTGAAAATCCCCAATTTAGTACCAGATTAGAAATATTGACAACCAAAGGAGAGATTAATAAAATTGCAATTAAGAACACTATTAAATTAATAAATAAAACTAAGAGCTGGTTTTACAAAAAAAACAATAAAAATGATAGACCTTTAGTCAATATGATAAAAAAAGAAAGAAGAAAACCAAATTATGAATATCAAAAATGAAAAGGGTGAATCTACCTCCAATGAAGAGGAAATCAAAACAATAATTAGGAATTATTTTTCCCAATTGTATGCACATAAATATGACAATCTTAGTGAAATGGATGAATGTTTACAAAAATACAAGTTGCCCAAATTAACTGAAGAGGAAGGGCATTACCTAAATAACCCCAACTCAGAAAAAGAAATCAAACAAGCCATCAATGAACTCCCTAGGAAAAAATCTCCAGGGCCAGATGGATTTACTAGTGAATTATATCAAACATTTAAAGAACAATTGATTCCAATACTCTACAAACTATTTGGGAAAATTAGTGAAGAAGGAGTCTGTCATTTTATGACAGAAATATGGTACTGATTCCTAAATCAGAAAGAGATAAAACAGAAAGAAAATTATAGACCACTTTCACTAATGAATCTAGATGCAAAAATTTTAAATAAAATATTAGCTAAAAGACTACAACAACTTATCACAAGAATAATAGACTTTGATCAGGTAGGATTTATTCCAGGAATGCAAGGATGGTTTAATATTAGGAAAACCATCAGAATAATTGATCATAGCAACAATAAAACTAGAAGAAACCACATGATTATCTCAATAGATGCAGAAAAGGCTTTTGACAAAGTACAACATCCATTCCTATTAAAAACAATAGAAAGTATAGGAATAAATGGAGCCTTCCTTAAAATAGTAGATAACATCTATTTTAAACCATCAGCAAGTATTATATCCAATGGGTTTAAACTAGAAGCATTTCCAATAAGATCAGGAGTGAAACAAGGGTGTCCACTATCACCCCTCTTATTCAATCTGGTACTAGAAACGTTAACAGTAGCAATTAGAGAAGAAAAAGAAATCAAAGGAATCAAATTAGGAAAAGAAGAGACCAAGCTATCACTCTTTGCAGATGATATAATGATATACTTAGAGAATCCTAGAGAATCAAGTAAAAAACTGCTTGAGACAATAAATAAATCTGGCAAAGTTGCAGGATACAAAATAAACCCACATAAATCTTCAGCATTCCTATATATCTCTAATGAAATGCAACAGCAAGAGATAGAAAGAGAAATCCCATTTAAAGTTACTGTAGACATTATAAAATATTTGGGAATCTACCTGCCAAAAGAAACCCAGGACCTATATGATCACAACTACAAAACACTTTTCAAACAAATAAAGTCAGATCTAACTAATTGGAAAAATATCAATTGCTCATGGCTGGGTCGAGCTAATTTAATAAAAATGACAATTTTACCCAAACTAAACTATATATTCAGTGCCATACCAATCAATTTACAAAAAACTACTTTTTTAGAGTTAGACAAAATAATAACAAAACTTATTTGGAAAAACATTTGGTCTAGAATATCAAGGGAATTAATGAAAAGAAATGCTAGGGAAGGTGGACTAGCTATACCAGATTTTAATCTGAATTATACAGCAGCAGTCATCAAAACTGCTTGGTACTGGCTGAGGAATAGAGTAGTGGATCAATGGAACAGATTGGGTGCATGAGATCCAGCAATTAATGAGTACAGTAATCTTTTGTTTGATAAACCCAAAGACCCCAGTTTTTGGGATAAGAATGCACTATTTGACAAAAACTGCTGGGAAAACTGGAATACAGTATGGCAGAAACTGGGCATAGACCATTATCTAACACCATATACCAAAATCAAGTCTAACTGGGTGCATGAGCTAGGTATAAAGGATGATACTATAAGCAATCTGGGAAAGCAAGGAATAGTTTACCTGTCAGATTTGTGGAGAGGGAAAGACTTTAGGACCAAACAAGAATGAGAGAGCATTATAAAATGCAAAATGGATAATTTTGATTACATTAAATTGAAAAGCTTCTGTACAAACAAAGCCAATGTAACCAAGATCAAGAGGGAGGTGGGAAATTGGAAAAGAATTTTTACAACCTATGTCTCTGATAAAGGACTCATTTCTAAAATATACAGAGAATTGAGTCAAATCTATAAGAATACAAGTCATTCCCCAATTGATAAATGGTCAAAGGATATGAACAGGTAGTTTTCAGAGAAAGAAATTTAAGATATCTATAAGCATATGAAGAAATGCTCTAAATCACTATTGATTAGAGAAGTGCAAATCAAAACAACTCTGAGCTACCACATCTCTCCAGTCAGATTGGCTAAGATGACAAAACAGGAAAATGACAATTGCTGGAGAGGATGTGGGCAAATTGGAACACTAAGGCATTGCTGGTGGAGTTGGGAACGTATCCAACCATTCTGGAGAGCAATCTGGAATTATGCCCAAAGGGCTATAAATAATTTCATACCCTTTGACCCAAAATACCACTTCTAGGGTTATACCCCAAAGAGATCATAGAAGAGGGAGGAAGACCCATATGTACAAAAATATTTATAGCAGCTCTTTTCATGGTTGCAAAGAATTGGAAATTAAAGGGGTGCCCATCAATTGGGGAATGGCTAAACAAGTTGTGGTAAATGCATGTAATGAAATATTATTGTGCTATAAGAAATGAGGAGGAGACGGTTTTCATATTTACCTGGAGAGGCTTATACAAACCGATGCTGAGTGAGAAGAGTAGAACCAGGAGAAATGTGTATACAATCACAGACACAACATATGTGTGGTGACCACCTATGACAGACTGGACTCTTCTCAGCAATGCAGTGATACAAGTCAATCCTGAAAGACTCATGAAGGAGAGAGATGCCTACATCCAGAGAAATAACTAGAAAGAACTGAGCTTGAATCCTGGTGGAAGAAAACTAATTGATCTTTTTCTTTTCATTGTTTGGTTTTATTTCTTCTTTACCATTTTTCACCCAATCTAGTACAATTCACCTTTGTAAGTTAACTAATGTTTATTGTCAAAGAATTTGCAGATCGTATACTGGACTATATGCCATCATGGGGCATGGGGGGAGGGAGGGAAGGGAAATTTGAAACCCAAGGAACTATGGAATTGAATCTTTTAAACTAAAAATAAACAAATAATTTTTTTTAATTTTTTTTTTAAATAAGGGAATTGAAAGAGGTTCAGTGGATCTTGATACACTCCAACTGATATCTTGGAGGATGAGATCCTGGAAATGAAACTATGTTACTAAGGTTGAATCTGGGGCCAGAATATTGCCAATTGATGCAGGAACTAATGGTCAGAGTTGGCAGTGGGCATCACTGAGATATGTATGTGGAGCATGCCATGAGGGAGAAATAGGATAGCACCAAGCAAGAGTCTTAATAATGAGAAATATATGGCAACTTTGGTCTAAACAATGACATGTTAAAGTAATATTAACATATGGCAATATTTACATCTGATTTCTTTAATCTCATTTTTCTTATTGTTGGCATCTAACTTTTATGTATTGGCAATTGTCACTGCCTCAAATTTTGATTATATGTTTGTTAATAAAAGGTCTTTAGACCTCTTACATATACTGTGACTATTGTCTATATGGGGCACCCAATGCATTACTATATTTATTGAAAATGAAGTTTTGATCTCTTTTTACCAATGATTTACATTATTATTGGGAAAAGTTTACATCATCAGTTTTTTTTCTGAAATAAAAAAAATCTCTCTCCAGTTTTAATAGTAAATCCCATGAACAAGTTATATAATCTATAGATCATGTTTTAGTATCCTTAGTTGTATGTAAACTACAGGTATAAGGAGAGTGATGTCACCAGAAACTTGCCCCCAGGGTAATGGTGAGGAGGGTACTTCCTCATAGTGATTTTCTGGTCTACTAGCTAGCTCCATGCCATGTGGCCCCTACCCCTGAGTGTCCCACTCTTTTTAAAGAGCTTGTATTCTCCCACCAGTGTACCTTGTGTAATGTTAATGGGATATAAAATTTCCCCCATCCATTAATAGGCCTCATATGGAGCCCATTAAGGGAAGCTTGTTTAGGGGAGGCTTGCTTGTAGGAAGACTTTCACACATTTTGCTAATTTCTAATTAGGCACTGAGTCACCAGGGTTGTGATGCCTTCTGGCTCTGAGAAGTGTATACTCTGAGTTGATATTTTGCTTTGGGGGCTTGCATATGAGAAGGATCTTGTGATTCCCTGGTAGAGATTCTAAGTGGCTGTATGTTCAGAGCTGCCCTCCTGCTCACATGTAAAGGCTCTCTAGATCTAGGGATCTATGTAAATTATATAGTTGATTCAGGCAGTCAGAACCCTGTCTGTTGGTCTTTATTTCTCAGCTTGTATTTTCCCTGCATTTTCTTTGTATTTTCACTGAAGTTCAGGTGCTAACTTTTTCCCTGAACTAGTGAATGCAATTTAAAAAGACTGACCCCTTAAATATCTATCTTTCCTAGTAAAGCAGATCTAAGAACTTGTGCTAGCAGCCATCCTGGATATGCCAGTGTGGTTTCTGCTATACCTTGCTACCACTTTTTCCTAGAGGGTTAAAATATTGGAATGAATCAACCCAGCCATAGGGGCTAGTTCTGGACTCTAGAGGGGATAAGCCTTGAATTCACCTGGGACAGACTCCAGGTTCTCCCCAAGGTCTTGCTCAACTGAGCTTGCCCTGGGCAATAGAATACCTAACTACAACTTTGATACAAACAACTGTGAATTATG
Source organism: Gymnobelideus leadbeateri (assembly GCA_011680675.1). Classification (NCBI taxonomy): domain Eukaryota; kingdom Metazoa; phylum Chordata; class Mammalia; order Diprotodontia; family Petauridae; genus Gymnobelideus; species Gymnobelideus leadbeateri. The sequence continues at coordinate 55,744 of WOXC01004219.1, read as the reverse complement.
AGTTTTTGACCTGGAATTTATTAACAAGCTAACATCACTTGGGCCCTGAAGCTTAATAAAGATTTATCATCCACCCAAGAATCCAAATTCTTCCTTAGAGAGGGACTCAATTTCCAAGTTAGAAATGTTTCTCCTTTGGCTGATAGGGTTAGATTATGGAAAGAAATGTCAAGCTTAGTCTCTTAAAATGGCTTCCACTGCCACAGACAGTTAGTTAGTCAGCTAACTAATAAAAGAACACTTCTGATCACAAGAAGACTGGAAGAGAGTTGATAAACCAGTTAAAATTTCTTGTCTGTTAGGGAAACTGAAGTAACATGTTCAATTGATAGTGAAGCAGCAGTGTCACATTAGACATCAATACAATGTAATCAGTTTGTTTTTCATATGTTGCTCATTGACTCAGTTGCACCTCAATACTCACATTTGAAGCACAATTATTGAAGAAATCTATGTAAAATCCTTCATTCCAGATGGTATCGTTGACTGTTTAGTATTCCCAAGAGTTATTATCCTAGTTTTATCCTAAGAAAACAAGTCTTTTGCCTAGAGCACAGTGACAGCTGGTCAAGATACATACTGCTTTGATACATTATAATCTCATAAGATTTGGAGCGGCAGGGGATCCTGAAGATTGTCTGGCCCTAGCTCCACATTTTACAGCTTAAATACTGAGGCCCAGAGGGACAGAAGTGGCTTGTCTAAAGGCATGCAGGCAGAAAAGACCAGAGCTTAAACTTGAACCCAGGCTTTCTGACTCCAAATCTATAATACTTTACCTATCAGTTTGAGAGAAAAATTCTCTCATTCTGTCTCACAAATGCCAGTGTTCAAATGAATAATGATGGCATAGGTGTGATTTTGTGCATTTCCTCCAATGACGCAGAATCCAATTCATCCATGCCTTCCTATCTTGTAAGATTCTCATCCATACCCTCCCAAACCTCAATAAAAGGTTTACCCATTGAGCTAGGGAAGTAGAAGTGGGGAGGGGACTCACTTTCCACATCACAAGGATACCAGTGGAACACACAGGAAATAATCTTATGAAAAGAACCTCTCAAAAACCCAACTTTCTTATAAATTTCTGCCACAGTGGTACCATACATTCCACCACATTACTTCCTTCAGAGACACTCTAAATTGTGCTTGGCCTGCCTCTGCATAGTGGCATAGAATACTTCTCCATAGCTCTCAACTCCTTAGATAATAGCTATCTTCCTTGCTCTGGGGATATCTTATCTGTGTTTTGTTGTTGTCATTGTTTGAGGAGATTGTCTGTAACAGAGAATGCAGAGTGATTGGCATGTGTGTGGCTGGACACGTTCCTAAGTTAGTTGCTTCTGCTGACACTAATTCCTTTCTTTAACAAATAGTCTACTGAAGATAAATAGGATAAATAGGGATCCTCTTGGGACACCAAGGCAGAGTGGCCTCTGGGCACTACTGCATAGGCTCAATTAGGAGGTATCATTCCTGGATAGTGACAGTGACAAGGAGCTAAATGCTAAGAAAGTGCAATATAAGCACTTGAATTTCAGATGACTAATTTTGTTGACTTCACTTGCAAAGATTGGGCAGCCACTGCAGGTGAAAGTTTTTGACTGAGCATGGATCAAAAATCTCCCCAGTGCTGGGTGACCTCATTAAGCAATTCTGCTACATCTTTTATAAGTTGGTTGTGCTTAGTAAAGAAAATATATTTCCTGCTAAGCTATGAGACATGAACCAAACATCCATCTCCTTTCCCTGCATACTCACTTTACTCACATCTTTTAGTCTGTCTCTTAGGGAAACTTCTTACCCAAGCTACTCTCTCTACCAGCTCACCAGAGTTTTTGAATTCTAGCCTGAGGAATCTTTACCTTTATTTTAAAATCTGGAAATCCTCCTCTTCTCCTTTTTCTTTTCCTCTTACTTCTCCTCCTCCTCCTCCTCCTCCTCATCATCATCATCATCATTGTCTTCATCATCATCATCTTCTTCTTCATCATCATCATCATCATTATAATCACTAGAATTTACATAGCACTTTAAGGTTTGCAAAGCCCTTCATACATATTATTTCATTTGATCCTCATAACCTTGTGAGATAAATGCTACTGCATTTTACAAATAAGAAGACTGGGGACTAAGTTAGATATGGTTAGCGCCTAAGAGAATATTCAAGTTCAGATCATCTTGGCGGCTAGTCCAACACTTTTTACCCAAAGTCACCCAGATGTCTCTAAATGACCCTGTAACACAGTGGTGTCAATCTTAAAAAGAAAGGGAGATGACTAAGCCATACATAAAAATACCTGCAGTCACATATTCACTTAGGATATCACATATTAACATCATGTTCTATTCTATTTTTATTTATTTTGTTAAATATTTCCCAATTATATTTTCATTTGGTTCAGGGACACTTGAAAGTATTGTAGGTCAAGTGTTTGACACCTCTCCCATAATGTTTGCTTCTCTAGTATATTCTGAATACAGAATTTAATTTTAGAGATGTTTGTCAGGGCATTTTTTTTAACTTGACTTTGACAACGTATACCCCATCCCTTAATCTAAGAAAGGATTTTCTATTCCATCTCTTGACCAGACATGAGCAAGAATGGCCTACACTTGATGAATCAGTCCCTTATGCCTTCCATCTCACAAAGAGAATGGTTAAATAGGCTCCAAAGTCCAAGTACAGGCAATTACCTCAATAGGACTGCATGCCTATCTCTCAGAATGTATGTCAGTCATTTATAGGGCTGGGAAGAAGCAGACAACAGAAGTGGAAATCAATAATGAATGAAAAGGTTAAAGAAGAATTTTAGTGGCTAATGATTAGAGGGGGGTATAATGGGGGTATAAACAATGCTGGACTTGGAGTCAGGAAAACCTCAGTTGATATTCCTCTAACACTTAACTAGCTGAGTCAACTAAGTTTCATGAGTCTCAGCCAAATTCCTAGAATCAAAGCAATGCAATGTCATGCTAGATTTGGAGTCAGAGGACCTGGTTCAAAGAGCAGCTGGACTACTTACTATGTGACTTCATTACTTCACTAGACCATATCTGTAAAATTAAAAATTTATTAGACTAAGTGATGTTTAGGGTCCCATCACTACATCTTGTGTTAGAGATTTATCTGCAGTTTTGCCCTTGGGATGGGGAATAATTTCAGGAATAGCTGTCATAAGTTATGATATAAATTTGTAGAAGGAGCTCCCACACTAGGAGTTCCCTTTGACATAGAAACTGTATGTTCTTCACATATTTACTTTTGGGACTGAAGAAAGGAATCATTACAAATAATTTTCCATTTTTATTGTATTTAATTGCATTTCAAACAAATAACAGGATTCTGTCCTAATATGATAATAGGCATGTCACATATGTGGATTTAAAGAAGAACAAAGTTAATTAAAATCAATAAAGAGACTAAATACTCTAGCTCTGGACATGAATGAGGAATAATAAGCAAGCAAGGCAGTGAAACCAAGTACTCAGTCACTTCCCATTTTTATTAACACCTCCCTTCATTTAATCAGTCTAGGCCAGGCCTCACTCTGACTCAGTATAGTAAATTATAGCTTTACAAGAAAGCACTAAACAGTGTTGTCCTGCTGAACACACAGAGGAACAGTCCTGCCTGAGATTGTTGTTACGTAGCTGGACAGATGGTAAGCCCTTGAATATTTCCACTGCAACTCCATAGAACACATTAGTCCCGATAGGAATTCTCCCACAACTCCTAATGTCCTTGCAAAGAAGACTACATAAAATATAGATTGATAGTAACATCATGGATGTTAAAAATATTCTAAGGTCTTTCTCCATTCAGCCATTATCACCATGCCTTCTAAGGTTTGTTGCCAATCTTTCATCGATAAAAGGTGTTAAGTAACGTTATAAAGTATTGAATGAATTTACTTCAATTAACTATTAAGCACCTACTAAGTGGTAGGCATTTAAGTGGAGTAATCAGTGAATAATATCAGGGAAGGCAGTTGTTTCCTAAGAACTGAAACACTGAAGAGGTTGAATCTGTTGCCTGCCCAATGTAAACTCAGAATACACAATTGTATCAACCCTAACCTAAGTATATTGAAGGGTAAAGAAATTTCACTTGCCATGGTAAGGGAGTCCAGTTCTCTTCACTCCAAGTGACACTAATTAGTGTGCTCTCAGCTACTACTCCTAACCCTCTCCCACCCCTCATATTCATACATCCCATAAATATCATTTCTATGAGAGTTGTTCTGTAATATGTTACTCTCATCACCATAGTCTAGTTTAACAGGAATAAAAAGAATAAACTGAGGGATTTGACCCTACGTGTTTGTTTGCTTGTTTCTCTAGGATATTCCAAACACGGGATTTAAGTTTCAAGATGTTTGTCATTAAGGATTTTTTTTAACTTAGCTCTGACTTGTTATACTATATCCCTTGGTATAATATCGAATGTCCTGCAGGCATTAAGCCTCCTGGGTTTATACAGGGATTGGATTTAAGATCCAGCCTGTGTTATTCCTATCTCTTGCTGTTCTTACTTTCTATTACTGCTGAATTTTCTGTTGGTCTTAATTAAGCCCCCTTTAGTGTCATGAGCTTCTCTGTATCTAATATAAAGCCTTTCACATTAAAAAAATACCAAGTTAGAAAAAGAACAATTCTCCCATAAAAGAGATATGGCATCTGTTAAAGGAACCACATTAGAAGAGGGTCAGCCCTTAAAATGGTCAAGTTAAACAAAATTAAATTTGGGCTAAATTGGTCCCTCTCTGAGAGTCCATGAACTTCTCCCTGGGGAATACGGATACCAAGAAGTGGCTGCAGTGTTTGCTCTGGCTCTATGGAAGCATGTCTATTATATTTCAATCGATCACCCTGCTTTGAAATTAAGTGGTAGGGGGACTCTCACAGTAAGCATGCTGAGTCTGAATTTAAACCAAATATTGTAGCCAGATGTTTGGGAGTCTTAGCACTTAGAGTACACATAATAGGATTGTCACTTAGGACTTAAAGCAACACCCTCTATGTGTTCCTCCCACAACTTGGAACGCAGTAGTTTGAAGAATGAATTAGGGTGAGGAAGGGGGGAAAGGAGAGAATTACTCTCATAGAATACCTTATGAAGGGCTGTGCCTATTACTATAGTTCTCAATCTCCCACTGGTGTGGTTTACATTAACAGTTGGCAGAGACAATTTGCTCAAAGCAATGGTATTTCTTTACAATGGCTGCACAATAAAAATAGGACCTAAAAACACCTCCTTCCACAAACTTGTGGCAAATATTCTCTCAAACACATGCATCAGGAGTGTTGACAGAAACAGAGAATATAATAGTAGCAAAAAAAAATACAGGAAATGCATGTGGCCAAAGAAACTCAGGTTCCCACTAACAAGGTGATGTGATGCTCTTTTTTGTTCTCTTAAGAGTCCTTTCACAGCTCTTCTCTCTTGCTTGCACTTGTTTTCCCTTGAATCCATGGTTGTCTCTCTTTTCCTTGTTGCAACAAGTTATGTTCCCTGAAAATGCTATCTCCCTTAAGAGACTCTCTCTCCATATGTGTGTTTGCCTAGAGAGCTTCTCCTTGGCTGTTGCCTCCCCCCAGATGCTAGTGATGTGATGCCATTGGTCCTCTTCAAGAGCAAAAGATGAACAACAACTAAATTGACAAGTTCCCACATTGGTGAATAGGATTCTCTTGCTGAACAAAAAGCTCTGCTACTAGATGCTATGATAAGGAACTCTCCTACCCACCTTCTGTCCTCTGATATAAGTACAAAAGGTCACAATCAAGCTTTAATAAGCACCTCCTACATGTCAGGCACTGTGCTAAGTACTGAGGATACAAAAAGAGGCAAAAGACAATCCCTGCCCTCAAAGAATTTACAATCTAATAGAATGTACAACATATAAATATATATGTGTATATATATATATATACACATATACATATATGTATATATGTATATATATATGTGTGTATATATATAAAGTAAGCTATGTAGAGGATAAATAGTAAATAATTAACAGAGGGGTTTCCTCAGTCTAGGGACTTATTGATGAAGCAATTCCTCAAACAACAAAAATTCACCTGATCTGCAACAATGTTCCTGGAGTACTGAGCAGTTAAGGCCACAGAGCCAGTATGGATCAGAGGCTGGACTTGAACTAAGGTCTTCCTTTAGCTCTCTAAACCTCTAAAGCTATACCATGCTGGTTTTCCCAACTGGCAAAAAAATAGGTACTTAAATACCTGCTGAATTAAATTAAATTACATTAAATTGAAATGAACTCTTCTCCCCTGTTTGTCATGTAATTCAAGGCTGTTTTTCCTTAATTAAAGGCTTAAAAACAGCTCTAAAATCCCCCAAATTTATTAACTTTATTTGCCCATGGTCAGCAACCCCATTTTGTCCTCATCTACCTAGGCAATGCTCCGTGTTTTAAAAGTATTCCTCCCCCTTACTTGGCTCCCTAATAAAACTTCCATCTCTTCAGAATCTGGCCAGCAATTATCTAAGAGGAAAAAAAAACTAAGGTGTGAATATCTAACAAAAGCTCTATACACCTACCCTGGGAGAAAGTAATACACTTCAAAAGGAGATATTTTAAAATGCTTTAACGCCAAATTGCTCCTCTTATGGTAGAATTTCAGACACTGTGACAAGCAGATGTCTGGGGCATCTGGAGGGAAGAGAGCCTTCCTGTTGCCTTTCAAATTCCACTTTGTCAAATGCATAAAGCCAGCCCCATGGGCCCTAGAACTTCATACACACACATACACACACACACACACACACACACACACACACATATGCATGTTCCATATTATTTTATCTGAGGTTGTATTCTTAGATGCACCTGCCAATCCCTCTGGCTTTCACACATATTCCTCAGCAGATTTAATAATCAACAGAGGCAATCTTGGAATAGTCTGTCTTTTCTTCTCTGATACTTTGACACCTAAATGGACCTGTGATCTCATCAATATTGATATTCTCTGCAGTGGTACAATCAATCACCAAACACTTATTAATTACCTACAAAGTGTCAGGTACCATGCTAGGCACTGGGGATACAAATCAAGAATGAAACAGTCGCTGTTCTTAAAAGTATGCAAAATATGGCAAGCATAGACAAAATAAATGCAAAGTAGACACAATGTGATTTTGGTGTCAAGGGCCCCAGTAGCTGGGAGAATTAGGAAATGTTTCAGGTAAAAGGTAGCAGTGGGGCTAAATTTTAAAGGAGTCCAGGAGTTCTAAGAAGCAGGGGAGGAAGAGGAAGGGTATTATTTGAGTAGAAAATAGCTTGTACAAAGCAGAGGCAAGAAATGGAGTGCCATGTATGAAGGACCATAAGAAAGTCACAAGCAACTTCTTATCCCTTCCAATTATTGTCCTTATGCTACCATGAATTTTCTACAAGCATCCATTCAACTTGCAGGGGGCCTTTTTCCATATCTCTTGACATTGTATAGATATCAATGGTACAAACAGGCTGCCCATCTGCAATTCCTTACTGTTGTCTATGACCAGCCAACTTTCTTTTCTGGTCATACATCTCTGGAGATTTCTTTAACATTATTTCTGGCACATATTTCTTTATTGGTTAGATGTTGTGGCTTATTTACTTCAAGCATCTATCTATTATATAGACCCACAACTGTAATTCTTGGAAGACTGTGGTATTCTGTGATTCATAGCTATATAAAATCATCAAAAGAATATTGGTATTAAAAAAGAAGTGACATAAAGGAGGAAGAAGAGTAGGAGAAGGGAGAAGAAGAGAATGAGGAAAATCAATGAACTATGAAAATGAATAGAAGAAAGAAGTTCAGAAAGGGTCATTGACAAGAAAAGATATTATCATGTTAAAGTTTATCTATATTTAAAAGAAATCAATGGAGGATATATCATGGTTTCATAAGCAATAGTCTTTTTATGTCTTTATGTAGAGAAAATTTCATGTTTGTTCATAATTTAAAAAATAAAAATCCCTGAAAAATTTCCCAAAGGCAAGCCAGCCTGCTCTCCTCCCTTGGCTTCATGTATTATCCATTTCTAGAGTTTGTTTAAATTATGATTACTGGTGAGTAAGCTCTATGGGTTGTCTATTTCACTGACTATCATAGTGGGGACCAGAAGCATTCTTCATCCACTTTATTTTCCCTGTAAGGATAGTTAAACTGAAATTTTCTAAGTGGCTGTGGATCTCATTTTTGTCTTGATGAAATAAGCATGATGTCATACAAATAGGAGTGGATGGACCTTACCATCTATCTTGAATAATCCATAAATTTCTCAGACCCTATTCTAGTTTTTTTTTTTTGCTTGCCCATTCATGTGTGTGTGTGTGTGTGTGTGTGTGTGTGTGTGTGTGTGATATGTGTGTGTATATATTTGTGGGTATATGCATTATCTCAATGTATACTTATCCTTTCTAACCCTCATTCTTTGGCAGCAACCCAGGGCTATCCGCCCACAGACTGAATTGTGAAAGTCACCTATTTCAACTTCCAAGAGCCAAGATGGCAAAGTAAGCAGTACTCTCATCCTCCCTTATTGACCTTGAAAAACCAAGAGATTATTGCCCCAGGAATAATCCTGAAATAGTGAAGCCAACAGAAAGAAAAGGTGCAGTAGTCTTTATCATGGGAGGTTAGGAGGATTAAGGGAAAGGTCCCTCTTGCTGTGACTGAAGGAGACCAGAACAGGACAGAAGGTATCCCAACAAGCCCCACCTCAGGAAACCAGTGGGAGATCCTGGGGGCCAGGGTGGTAGAGCAGACAAGTGCCAAGACTAGCCACATATCAGCCACGACCACCAACTCCAGCTCAGCTCCAGGTAAGCTACCACCTTCTGGCTGCCAGCCAGCACATAAAATCAGTAAGCAGGACCCTAGTTCCCAGCACAAGAAGCCTGGGACAGTGCCCCTTGTGATTGAAAAGCAGAGATCAACTTTAAAAGCCAGAAAAAAGGCAAACAACATGAGAAAAAAGCAACAAAGGAAAACAATGACCATAGAGAAGTATCTTGGTGATAGGAAAGATCAAAACAGAAATTCAGCAGAGGACAACATTGTCAATATACCCATATATGAAACCTCAAAGTGGAATATGAGCTGGTTTCAAGCCCAAAAAGTCTCCTTGAAAGAGTTCAAGAAGGATTTTAAAAGTCATATAAGAGAGGTAGAAGAAAAATTGAACAATTCCTTTAAAAATCCAATTAACAAAATGGAAAAAAGTACACTGAAAAAAAAACAACTCATAAAATAGAATTGGCCAAATGGAAAAGGAAATACAAAAGCTGGCTGAAGAAAACATTTGTTCAGTCATGTCCAAATCTTTGGGACCCCATCAGGGGTTTTCTTGGTAAAGATACTAGAGTGGTTTGCCATTTCCTTCTCCAGCTCATTTTACAGATGAAGAAACTGGGGCGAACAGTATCATAAAACTATTAAGTGTCTAAGGCTAGATTTGAATTCAGGTCTTCCTGACTCAGGCACAGTGCTCTATCCACTGTGACACCTAGCTGTCATTTAAAGCTTATAATGTCCTTCCTATCTTTTGAGATTTTTAACTTCTATCCATACACTCAAGAGTCTAGCCATACTGCCCTACTTGCTGCTCCTGACACATACCTATCTCCATGCCTTTACAAATGGTCTCCCTCTTGACCTCCAACTCTTAAAATTCCTGGTTTGGATCAGACTTGGATCAAGAGGCATCTCTTCCAGGAGGCCTTTTCCCCAAGCTTCCTATCTCAGGGCACCTCCTATCAACTCAGTATTTATCTGGTATGTACTGAATTACATTTGTTGTCTACCATATGAGAATGTAAGGTTCACGAGAGCAGGGACCAGTTTGGCTACATATTCCTAGCCTAGTGCCTGGTAAATCCTTACTTTAAAAACTTGCTGAATGATTAACTGGGAAGCAAAATTATTCATCTGAGTCCATGCTATATTACCTGAGAATATTCGTTCAGGGCAGAAATACTTTTGTATTTGTATCCCCAGTACCTCACATATTACATGGCACTTAATGGATACTTAATAGATGATTGTCAACTGATTGGTTCATTTTGTTTAAGCATTTTAAGCCAGGTGCTACCTGATGTCTCAGTTCTCTAATAATGAGATTCCTGACCTATTCCCCTATGTCTAGGGCCTTTCTTTGATTCTCTCCCCAGTACCACAATTTCTCCAAGGATAAGGGTCCTTTAGGATCTTTGTACCATTCCCCAGTACTTCCTACTGTTCTACTTTCAAACCTTGTCTCTATAGGTGGGTTTCTGTTATCTTGTTGTCAAATCTCACACTCCAACTACCTGCATTTTTTACCACCCACCCACCCATTGTTTGCTTCCTTGAATTGATACTTCTCTTGACTCCCAGGAAGGATACTTGTGTCTACTGGCAGACCTTTCTGCCATGACCACCTGGCTGCCTGGACCTCTGCCTGTTGCTTCCTGCCATCTTTCTCCATCTGCTAAGACACTCATTTGCTGCCTTCCTGAATAACTCTTGATACCTCCTACCCATCTGGACTTGATGGTCTTGCTTTTTGCTTCTGAGGCTTACCCTGGCTACAAATTCCTGTCTTTCTAGATCCAAATATCAGAAGTCTTATAACTGATGAAACCCTAACACTGAGTTTCACTAGTAGAAAAGGATAAAATAGGATCAATCAGTTAACTGATCAATCAATGAATAATAAATCAGTCAATAAATATTTATTAAGTACTACTATATTATGGGCACTCTGCTTAGCACTTATAGAGCATAATATAATAAGTTGGGAGGTCTGTGCCTGTTATGGGGAAGGGATTTTCTTAAAAAATAAATATTAATTCACAGAAAGCCAAGAGGTCCCTTTTGTTCTTCTAACCAGAAGAAACATGGACTTCCAAAGAATCCTTTTCCTTCAATTCAATTCAGTAAATATGTAATATGCACCTATTATGTATAAGGAGAGAGGTTTCCTGGTGTAGTATAGATCCAGCCACAGAGTTAGTAATACCTGGGTTTATCCACTTCTAAAATATACTGCACAATGGACAGTACTGGCATACTGACTCTGGGCAAGCCCAAAGTAATTCTCTAAGACCAGAATTTGCAGAACAGTCGCTATTCTGTACTGCAGATTTACAAAGCAGGCCAAGATCATCATGGAGAATTCCCTAAGCTTATGAAAAGAGTGGAACCCCTCCTCCAAAAAAAAAATCTGCAAGGGAATGAGAGTACAAATACAAAAACATAAAAGGACTAATACTTAAGTAGTTTAAATTCTATTGGAAAGGTACTATACACATACAGATAAGTCAATTTATAGTATAATAAAATAGCTTCATGAGATAGTGAACACAAAGAATTGCAGAGATCATATCCAGGTAGAGCACACAAACTATGCTTCATTGACATTATAGAAATCCTCTTATTTTTTATCCTATAATTACAGAACTAGAAAAATAGACAGTACCTATGCTACTGGAGTCTAGAAGATAAGAGGCACCAAACCTGGTACCAGTCATTGGTAAGTATTCAGGCCACTATATCTCACAGAAGAGGTATAGCAGATGAACTCAAAATTTGGTGAGTTAGATGATTATTCTAAATGCCATCCAGAGTTTATCCATGAGTAGCAGCACCTGCTGAAAGTGGGAGATACAGGAGATAAAATACAGGCATAGGAGTTGTGAAAGGGAGGAGCAACATGGGGAAACCATTCAATGGTGCCTCTCCCTGGACTCAGGACAGTATTGTAAGCAAATGAGACTGGTTATGTTTTGGGGAGGAATGTTTGCTGGTGGTTATTGTTATTTTATATATTCTGATATAAATTCTATTTGTCTTCCTTAACCTGTGAATAAAATTGGTCATTAATTGAATACTATCAACATCTGTTTCTAAAAGAGAGAAGATAGAGGTCTTGGGAAAGGGAACAAGTCAGATATTGATATTCCCAGGTTACTTAGGTAGTAATAATGAGTCAGAGAATCGAGAAGTCCTCCAAATTATATCTGGATCCTTGTACCAAAGACTCCCTTCTAAAGGGAAATTGCAGACTAGAAGGGGAATTTAGATATGTTCACTAACAATTTTCATGGAAAGGAAGATGTCAAGGAGAGATACAAAGTCTTATGTAGTTCAAAGAAAGCTAGTATAACTTTTGTCTGGAGATGAGAGAAAGTTTCATGAAATAGGCAGGATACTCAGTAGTAAAGTGCTGTTTCTTAGAATTCCAGCTCTGTTATTTACTACCTGTAAGGATCTTGGACATCCATGTCCTTTCATGTTTCTGGGACTCAGTTTCCTTGCTTGTAAAGTGAAAAGTTTAGATTAGACAATATCTAATTTCTAAACTTTGAAACTGAATAATAGAAGGATGGAAACTAGACAGAGCTTGTAGGTCATGATGGTGAAGGGCATTCCAGGTGGAGGAAATAGCACAAGCAGAAGGCAGAGAAGTCAGAAACTTTTAATGTGTTCATAATTTAGCAAGTTGATAGTTTGTCCAGAGCAAAGAATGCATGAAGGGGAGGAGTGAGAGATGACTCTGTAAAGCTAGATTTAGGGGGCAAGGAGCAAGTTCTGGATGACCATGAATGCCAGACAAAGGAATCTGGATTTTATTCAGTAGGTAATGGGGAGGTATTGAAGGTTGAGGCAGGGAGGATGACATGATGCCAGTTGTTTTAGAAAAGCGGCAATGACATAAGGGTCTTCCTTAATTACAATCTCCTATCAAGTATTGAACTCTCCCCTCAAAGATTCTATTTTTAACTCTCTAACACACTTATCAAGTGTCTGTATTTGTGTTTTATACCACTACTAGACTATAAGTTCCATGAGGACAGGAATCAGGAACTTGCTTGAGCTCATCTCCCAACCACCTTCGAATACCTAGAAAAAATGACTGTAAATAAATTTTAGAGCCACAGAACCCACAAAATTACAGAGTGAAATACATCTCCAGTTGGAGACAGCCTGACAGGCCAACGGGAATGCTCTATTGCACTGGGCTGGGAGTGAAGCATAATCCTGTGACTGCACCCACACAGCATAGACTGGGCTGGAGCAGACCTCAAGGGACTGAATCACTGGCAGCTGTGGTGGTTTCCAGATTTCTCAATGCACACACACCAAACACAAAGTAAAAGGTCAGGGGGGAAGCACTGTTGGACCTGGGTGAGAGAAGATCAAGGTCCAGGCTCAACCCAGGGGGTGGCAGAGGTAGTGGCCACCACAGGGGCAACAGCAGCAGCTGCTTCCAGAACTTCAGGCCCACAGATGGTGGGGTAATCAAGTGTCTGACCAGAGGGCAATTGCAGGGATCTCTTTGCTGAGGCTGAGGCAGGATTCTCTTACCTTGTCCTACTTGGATCTGGATTGCCATATTGGATGGTGGTCCTGGGGTGAGGAGGCATGCTGGTGTGGCAGAGTTTGTGATGGCTGTGGAGAGAGAGTCCTCCTCACAGTTCTGAGGCAGAAAGAAGTTCTTGCAGTCACTCAAAGACCAGAGTGCAAGCCAGGAGAGGAGTAAACACCACTCCTTTGATCATATCACCTTAGAAGAACTGAAAATTTACAGGTGGCTAGAAGTAGCTCTGACAACAGCTATACAAAACTCCAGAAATTTAGGACAGAGCACTCTCCACTCTGGAAGCAGAGTCGTACCTTGGTAAAGAGCTCAAAAGTCAAGTAATTGACTGGGAAAATGAGCAAATAGATGGGGGAAAATCAGAGTTTAGGTAAGACCTGATTCCTGTCCTCATGGAACTTAGAGTCTAATAGTGGGACAAATCACAAATACAGATGCTCAGTAAGTGTATTACAAAGTTGAAAAACAGAGAATTTGAGGGAAAACTTCAATGCCTACTTGATGAGAGTTCTACTCCATTGAGTAGACAGGCCTTAGCCCCAGGAATCAGAAAGTGCTCTGGTCAGCAGAATGAGATAAGGTGACTCATATGAACTTCAGAAATCCACCAAGTCTGAGGATCCCAGATTCCACATGGCTTGGAATGTTCAAACCCAGGAAATTGTACCAGGAAAGCCAAGACCATTCAGGTTTGTGTGTCAGCTTTGTCTTCTTTTAGATAAAACCTCCCCTTGTTGGGGGGAGGGGAGAAAAGGAAGGAAGAATGGGGATGAAGAATCTGTATCATGGGGGAAAAAATGATGCTATCACAAGCAATTACATGACTTCTTGAATTCTTTCTAAACAAATGAGAATGTGGAAAACAGGAAAGGAATAAGGTCTTCCCTAAGCTCTCTATCTCCCCTAGTACCTAACATAGCACCCTCTGCAAACAGCCATGTAATTTTGCAATTAAACAAGCATTAATTATAGTGAAAGGTCTACTCCATTGGTCATGGATACAAACACTCAGGTCCAAAAGTATATGGCCAATAATCTTTAAGTTAATGTGAATTTCTCTGCTTCCAGTGACATGTATTTACATAAATGAAATAATTATCTTTAACTCTTTACTAAGGCTTCTATGTAAATGGCACCCAAATCTTTATCTGTAGCCTTGATTTCAATCCAAACCTGCAGTCCCTTATTTCTAATTACTTTCTGGATATTTCCAACTCAAATTTAACATGTCCACAACAGAACTAAGATTCCCCACACCCCTAAATTTGGCTATCCCTTCTTCCATTTCTTTTTATGTCTCACCATGCTACCCATTACCTAGGCTTGCAACATCATCTTTGTCTCTTTCCTCTCCCTGAATTCCAATGTCCAATCAGTAGTCAGGCACTAGCTATTCTTCCAACACAACACTTCAAACACCTCAATACCTGTTGATCTCCTTTCTATTCCCAGTGTTAATATCCTAATTCAGAACTATAGGTATTATAATTTTAGTAGCCTCCTAAACAGTCTTCCCATTTCCTCATCCTCCATATCTAGTTGAGTACAAAATCCCAGCAATTTTACTTCTATTTCTCTTGTATTCTTTTTCTTTCCACTCACAGGCCACCATCCTTGGTCAGGTCCCTATTATGTCTCACTAATTCTAATAGTTTCCTATTAGAGGCAGCTAGGTGGTACAGGGGGCAGAGTACTAAGTTGAATTCAAATTAGGCCTCAAACAATGGTGTGTGACTGAGCAAATCACTTAAATTTAAATTTAAATGCTTCAGTTTCCTCAACCCTAAAATAGAGATAGTAATAGAATGTTATCACACAATGGTTGTGAGAATGAGATATTTTTAAAGCATTTAGAAGAATGCACATAGTAGGTGCTTAGTAAATGTTTATTCTTTTCCTCCTAAATAATCTCTAAATTGATCCTTCAAAGAGTTGCCAAAATCATCTTTCTAAAGTACTCCTTGATAAAAATCAAAAATCCCTCACAGGCTGAAATACAAAGAATTCAGCTTGGTATTTACAGTCCTCCAACCTACCTTTCCAATTTTAACTCACATTACTTCACTTTACACTCTCTATAGTTGAGACCAATAGGACTATTAGTTTTCCCCCAAAGTGTCCTGTAATCTTCTACCTCTGTACATCCATGTAGACTATTCTGCGTATACTCCTTCATCACCATCTTTCAGAATCCTTATCTTCTTCAAAATTCAAATCTTATAAATACCTCATTATCAATCAACAAGTCCCTTTTTATGAAGGCTCTCCTAATTCTCCCAGGTAAGTATTCTCCTCCTCCTCGTATTTGCCCTGATCCAATTGCCTAGATTTCTTCTTAGTCTTTAACTTGCCTTATCTTATGTTATATTTATCCAGGTAGAGAGAGAAATTTTCTGGCATGGCTCATGTAGAATTTTTTTTGTTGAACTATGAATCCTTATAATGAGGGTTTTGTGGTTTTTCTTTTTTTGTTCATGGTTGGGGTGGGGGAGGTGGAGTAAGGTGGGGAGAGACAGAGAGAGAGAGAGAGAGAGAGAGAGAGAGAGAGAAATAGAGAGAGAGAGGAGAGAGAGGGGGAGGGAGGGAGGGAGAGAGAGAGAGATTAAACAAGGTAGAATGTAAGATCCTAAAGGAAAAGTGACTGTCCCATCTTTAAAAAAATCTTTGCTTCCATCCATCCCTTTCCCCAATCCCCACCCTGCCCCTTAGCATGATGCCTTATATGGTACCTTATATGTACTTTATGGTATATGGTCCCTGCTAAAGAGATTTTGGGGTATGCCTCAATTGAACGAATTCCTGGAGTTCTAGAGGAATTTACAAATAAAAAACCTATCACAAAGGGGGAAATGAGACCTGACCAAGTCAATGGCCCAGATGAAGTTCTGAAGAGTGCCCAGATTATAAATTCCAGCCCTGAGATTCTGAATAAGCCCTGCAGCCTCTCCCACCTGCAGGTTAAAATAATGTATTATTTATAAAAATTGTTATTTCTGAATATGAAGAAAAATAAAAAAATAATTGTGTGTAATCAAGGTTGGGCAGGGAAAGAAAAGAGCAGGAAACTACAACTGATTTTTTTTAATAAACCAAGAATGAAATAATAGTAAGAATGAGACAATTGAGCAAGAGGTTATGATCTTTTGTTTACTCTGAATCATTGGCAATATTCAATTATTTCAGTACAGTGGAGGGGTTATATTCTTGATATGTAAGGAAGAATTCAGAGGCA
Source organism: Gymnobelideus leadbeateri (assembly GCA_011680675.1). Lineage (NCBI taxonomy): Eukaryota > Metazoa > Chordata > Mammalia > Diprotodontia > Petauridae > Gymnobelideus > Gymnobelideus leadbeateri. The sequence continues at coordinate 39,131 of WOXC01004219.1, read as the reverse complement.
TGAACTTGTTTCTCAATTTCACAATATGTGGAAATCATCATAAAAAATACCATTTCTATGTAGAGTATTTGAAACCTTAGCCTATTTCCCCAAGAAGGAAAAGGTAATACCAATATTAGCCCTAGAGGCACTTAGACATCTTTGTTGCTTTGGATTCTCACAAATTACTTACAGTAATCATGTGTCTCTCTAAACGTAACTAAATTTGGTCCTGTCATCTAATTAAAAATTACATGTGTATTTTCACACATGTATATATATACATATATACACTACATATTATATATGTATTCATACATGTGTGTATAAGTATATGCAACCATGTGTTCATATATGTATCTGCAAATATACATTGTGTATACATGTTTATACACATTGTGTATGTTTATATCCATATATTATTGTGTATGCATATGTTTGTATGTGTATATATGTGTACAAATAGACTACATCTGTTTACAAGGTTTCTCATAATACTAATGTATAGTCTGAAAGAGGACAATGCAGACATGCTGTGATGGTTGCCTCCAAAAGAATGAGCTGATGATTTTAATAAATACGTAGAGAAGTTAACTGTTCCCCAGAGGTGACCTAAACATAAAAATGTCCATAAAATGATAAAGCTGTAAGTTTTCTTTTTTCCATTTTTTTACTTGCAGCTGAGGATTTATTTTAAAAGGTATTCAGGGACAGGTAGATGACATGGAAGAAATAGAACAAATGCTAAACTTTTCATATAATTATAAAACACTAGAGATAGAAGGGACCTTAAAGATCATTTAGACCAATTCCTTCATTCATTTGAAAGTGAGACGGAAAGCACAGAAAAGACTCACTTGAGATTAAGAGCAAGTTAATGGCTGAATAAAAACAAAATCTGGGGCTCATCAAAACTTCAACTCTCTGTCCATGATGTCTTTCCTTACTTGACATATTTAGGAGTCACCCTAAATTGTACTCCTGGAATTTCTTTGCCCTAGAAGTTCACTCCACACTTGCATTTCCCACATTGGGAATCCTCTATGTCCCTGTGGCCACTCCCTCCTATTGGCTGGTTCCTCTCAGAACCTCCATTTTTAAGGGTGCCTAGGCCAACCATGTCTTCATTCTTTTCCAGTATAGAAGGGGATTACTCTCTGGATTTTCTCCACCATGGCCTACTCTAAACCCTGCTTTTTAGCTTCCATTTATGTTGTCTTCACTCATTGGCAGCAGGTAGGTGGCTCAATTGATAAAGTCTGAAATCTGGAGTCTGAAGACTCATCTTCCTGAGTTCAAACTTGTTCTCAAATATTTACTAACTGTGTGACCTGGGGCAAGTCACTTAGTCCCAATTGCCTCCCTTTCCTCATCTGTAAAATAAGTGGAAGAAGGAAATGACAAATCATTCCAGTATCTTTGCCAAGAAAACCCCAAATAGGGTTGCAAACAGACACAACAGAAGAACAACTGAAGAACAACCCATTGATAGTAACTTCCTTAATGGCAGGAACTATCTTTCTGATTATATTTATAGTCCCAGGGCTAAGTACAGTGCCAGGAATAGTAAAAATTCTTAATGAATGTTTGCTGATTTGTCTGACTTAAGTAGTCCTCTTTTTGGGAAGGATGTTAATATTTATATTAAACCAATCACAGTTTAGAAAAGTGATGCACAGGAGACTAAATGACTCACCAAAGGTTCTGAGACCCAATTATTCTGTCTCAGGCTAATGATGAATTAATAGATGGGTACAAAAAAGTCAGCAGTCTAAGAGAAGTTTTTTTTTTTTTAATTAAGTCCACTTTGTCCTTCTCATCAGCAAAATGGGGAGAATCAAATTAGATCTACCTATCTCACAAAGTTGTTGTAAAGGGAGTGCTTTGTAGCCCTTAAAGTGGTACAGAAATGTGAGTTGTTATTTTTTTCACGAGAGAAAAAGGAAGTAATCTGCCTGTTTCTAGTAACTTAAAACTTAGAATATCAAGGCAAAAATAAAAAATTATTGCAATAGATTGCATCATTGGTAGCCCTCCCAACAAGGCCTCCCCATCTCCACACCCATCCAAAAATAATGCATTCACTTTTTTCCTAAATAATCACTATCTGTCCAGGATCCCAGTACCAATGGTAATTAGAATGTCTATTATTTTTCCTCCTGAGTTATTGTTACCCTTACTTATTTATATTTGTTTCTCCATAGTCTATTTCAGTTAAAAATCAAGATTATCTATAATTACAGAAAACTCAGGGATACTTGAACAAATTAAATCAACAGAAAATCACCAAATCTCAGATTAATCCATAATTTCAGTATATCTGCTTTACTAGGAATCAACCCTTTAGCAGCAGTCTCATAAATATCCTGTATTATAATGCCTTACACATAGTAGGAGTTCAATAGCTATTTGAGGGAGAAAGAAAAGAAAACAAGGTATTTGTTTCATTTCCTTCAACTTCCTCTAATGACAGTTTTCACAAGCTATGAATAACCTAGAATCAAGAAGGAACTTTAGAAGCCATATCACTGGTGGAGGGGAAGAAGGAACTCATTTGAGCTCCTCCATAAATTCCATCAGTAACCTCTAAATAAATAGTGAATCTGAATGAATTTTAGAGTGACAGAACCCATCGGGAGACAGAATGTGGCAGATTCCCAGTCCAGTAAAGTGATCACATAGGACTGGGCAGAGGGAATGCGGAGCACACGGGCTGCACCAGACCTGAGATGAGAACACAGTGGAGAGGGGAGGGAGAGTGAGCCCGGGCTTCACAGACCTCTCCCTGCAGGACTAGTTAGAGCTGGGTAAGAGAAAGCACAGGGCCCATGGCAGCAACAGCAGCTAAGGTACCTCTATGCTGATAGCTGTGGGTTTTCTCTTTCTCCAGAGTCCCAAGGGAACCACTCTCCTCAAGGTGAAAAAAGATATCCACATCCAGAGAAATAACTACATAGTCTGAATATGGACTGAAACTAACTACTTGCTCTCTCTCTTTTTTTCTTCATTTTTTGTTTCCTCTTCCTCATTGTTCACTCCATTGGTTATAACCCCTCTTTACAACATGACTAATGAGAATTGGTTCAAAGAGGAAATAATACACACACTCAATTGGGTAAAAAAAAAATCTATCTTACCCTACAGGAAAGAAGGTGGTGAAGGAGATAAGAGAAGTTGGGAGAGTGATAGAAGGGAGGACAGGTTGGGAGAAGGGGTAATCAATGCAATCGGCTGTGGTAGTTTCCAGATTTCTCAACCCACAAATTTCAAAGACAACTTAGAAGTCAGTGGGAAAGGTCTGTGGAATCTGGGTGAGAGAGAAGCATGGTCCAGCGCCCATAGCAGCAGCAGCAGCTCCAACAGTGTCTGTTTACAGATAGTGGGGGGATCAAGTGCAGGCAGAGGGTACAGGATGGTTTGAATGACATGATGTCTAAAAATAAAATTAAGAGGGGAGAGAGGAAAGTGCTGGGAGAAGGAGAAATGGAGAGGTAGAATGGGGGTAAATCATCTCACATAAAAGAGGAAATAAAAAGCTCTTACAGCAGAGGGGGTAAAGGGTAAGAGGAAATGAGTAAACCTTACTCTCATCAGATTTGGCTTAAGGAGGTAATAGCATACACACACAATTGGAGATAGAACTCTATCTTATCCTACAGGAAAGAAGAGGGGGGACTTGGATAAGAGGGGGGTGATAAAAGGGAGGGTAGATTGGGGGAAGGGGTAATCAGAAGCAAACACTTTTGAGAAGGGACAGTATCAAAAAAGAAAAGAACAGAATAAATGGGGAATGGGATAGGATGGAAGGAAAGTTAGTCTTTCACAAAATGACTATTATGGAAGTGTTTTGAATGACTACACATGTATAACCTATATTGAATTGCTTTCCTTCTCAATGAGGTGGATGGTGATGGAGGAATAGAGAGAATTTTAAACTCAAAGTTTTAAAAAGAAATGTTAAAAAGTTATTTTTACATGTAACTTGGAAATAAGATATACAGGCAATGGGGTATAAAAATCTATCTTGCCCTACAAATAGAATGGGAAGGGAACAAGAAAGGGAGGGAGTGAGAGAAGAGAGGGAAGTTTGGGGGAAGGGATGCACATCATCTTGGTTTGGGGGGAGAAAACTTGGAACTCAAAATCTTATGGAAGTGAATGTTGAAAACTAAAAATAAATTAATGAATAAAAAGGAAGTTATGAGCAGAATGCTCTCAGAAAAACCTGGAAAAACATGAACTGATAAAAAGTGAAATGTACTCTATACAAAGTTAACAGCAGTATTGTACAATGATCAGCTATGAATGACTTAGCTCTTCTCAGGAACACAACAATCCAACAGAACTCTGAATAAAAAAATTCTATCTACCCATCCCCAGAGGAAGAATTGATGGTGCCTGAATAAAGATTGAAGCATGCTTTTAAAATAATAAGAATAGGGGCCGCTAGGTGGTGCAGTGAATAGAGCACCAGCCCTGAAGTCAAGAGGACCTGAGTTCAAATCTGGCCTCAGACATTTAACACTTACTAGCCATGTGACCTCGGGCAAGTCGCTAAACCTCAGTTGCCCTCCAAAAAGCAATAAATAAAATAAAATAATAAGAATAAGAATTTGACCAATGTCACACTCTCAATATGTGTGAGAACTGGGAATTATACCTTATGCCCTTCCTTACCTGGTCTTCCTTACTCCTGAATCAGTTTCTTTCTACTATGCCATGCCACTTCTATTACAATGATAATTACCATAGCAGATTTAGAAACTCTCTTAACAAAAACCTGTACAATATTAATTAAACACAAGCTTCATCACTATAACAACTGTAGAGACTCCTAAATGTCCAGTAGCTCAAACCTGGCAACTCTTCCTACCTAGTCACTGTGACCTCAAAACTTCTGGTATGATTATGCATAATGGTAATGGGAATTTGAAGATCTTTCCTGCCTCTTAACAGGCCTAATGTAATCACAGGGAGCCTGTGGTGGGAGGAGTTTGCTGAAGGTTAGAGTAAGAAGGGTGGAGCAGAGCCCAGAGGAAGCTCTGAGTCAGAGCAGCTAGACAGTGTGAGAGAGAGGATGCAGGCAAGCAGACAGCTAGGCTTGTGAGTGTTTGTCTGTGGGAAGGCTAAAGGATGATATGGCTCCCTGCTGGGTTATGGTGTATTAATTTCTTTGTTGCTATGATGAATTTGACTTTCTGGTACCAGAATTTGGTTTTCTGGTGTCTGAATAAATGTTTTGCTTCTGTCTTCTACATGGAGAGACTATTATATTTTGCACTTCAGAACGATAGCAGTATAGTCACAGTCACTGTCATTTCTGTGAATATTGTGTTGGTGCTATACATTACTACCTTTATTTTCTAATTAGAGAAACCATTTGACCAGTAATTTCTTTTACCTAGACATCCCCTGGATGTTCTTAAAAACTTCTAAAATTCCTCTTTTATTATACACATTAAGAGACAGCACCAAGTTTTAACATCATTCTGTATTGTGTATTTTATCAGACCTTGTCACTGATAATATAACAAGTCAGATATTTATCTGCCAGCCAAAAAAGATGCAAGTTACCGTTCAGGATATCTCTCCCAGTATCATGGAAGAACTTGATTACAGCTTGTTTCTTTTGTAATGAGTTCAAAATATAACAACTGTATATATCTTCAAAGACCTATATATAAAGGACTATCAGACCCTGGTTGAAGGATATTGTTGTCTTAAGCAGGTCTTTTAGGAAGAAAAAAGCGTATTTCATAGTTCATTATTTTTGAAGTTTTCAAAATTTATCAAATAAGTCAGAGAAGAAGAATAATCTTCTATATATCTACTTGCACCACCATAAACTGCTTTGTGTATAGTAGAGATGTGCTGCTCTTCCTTAAATAAAGATGCATTACGTGTCCCTTTCATAAATCTTTGTGGGCTGCATCTAGCGTTAACAGATAGAGTTATTCTGTCAGACCTAAAAAATGGGATTATGACTGAAAATCTATGCATTTCCTAATTTATGTCCTGCTGCCTGGTGGTTAAAAAAAGGCAAGGAAGAAAACCTTGTTGGAGTGTTTCAAAAGGCCACTCCACTTGGCTTCAGTCACATCACAGCAAAAGAAAGATTTCTCTTGTTTAGAGGTCATTTAGCTGAAGACAAAGGAAATGAAATGCATACAGGAAAAGCTTAGTTTTAGTTTGAGCTTATGACAAATGGAGGAGTGTACACTATTTTAAATAAGACTTTTTTTTCCCTTCCTGGTGACTTTGTCAAAGGAGATGTATTAATGGCAAGCCATGTAAAGGAACTTTATGAGGATTTGGTGGAAGCCTGTGTTGCTTAGCAATTAATCATTTTGGAAAGGAGTTGAAAGTGCATCTCTCACAAGCCATTCCTCATGTATGAATAAAATAAAATAAAAGTTGGAGATGCCTTAACTTGGAGCCCATGCATAATAGACACATTAAGAAAAAAGCCTTCTATGATTACCCTATAAATACTCACCCTGCCTCTTTCTGTCTCTGCACTCCAAGTTAGATAAAAGAAAGGCATGTGCCTCATCTGTTTGAGTTAAGAGGCTGAATCACATCACAAAGTACATATCATGGATTTTTTTTACTGAATTTTGTTATCCCTTTTTGTGAAATAATAGCCACACCATTTGTCAAAAGCTAGGAAACTTCTTTTTCTGGAAATATTAAAAGGTAGCCAGGGGAAGTAACTGAGCCAAAGCTCTCAGTGAGAAAGTATCCAAAAAGATACTTTAAAAATACCAGAAGGACAGTATTTCAGCATGGCACAATCATGCCTGAGAGGTAGTAGCATTTTAATGATGGTAGGAACAGATTGCAATCGTGACCTTGTTATTTAATAGCCATGAAAGGGAAATTTCTGGACCAAAATTTGAAGGGAAGCAAGAAAAATGTAAATGCCACACTACTGGCCTCTCATGAGAAATCAACCCTTGTAGATGAATCATATCTGGGCAATAGTCTACAACAAAATCATATTCTCTTCCGTTCCTCCCTTTTAAGAAAACTGGAATTCTCTTTCATTCTATGTTACAACCAGTATTACAGTACATATGTGGCTCTTTGGAAAACTTTTCTTCCATCTCCTTGTTTCTATCATGAAAACATCTTTTGCACTCACTATTGTAACACCAATGTGATACTCATAGCAGCCACAATGAATATGCATACATATTCCCTTGGTAAATTTGCAAAATATAATAAACTGTCTTTCTCAAAGGCAAATCCAAAACATTTATTTAGAACATCATTAGGATAACAGAAGGTAAGATTTAATAAGATGCTCATCACTAACCAGAGAGCACCTACATCCCAAGCCTTCTTTCTATCAGGCCTCCCCACAAGTCAAGTTCCTCTAAGTAAGTTTCTCTCTCCACCCACTCACAGCTTGTTTCTCTCTCTCTCTCTCTGCTCTGCCTCACTCCCTGTTCTCTCTCTCTCTCTCTCTCTCTCTCTCTCTCTCTCTCTCTCTCTCTCTCTCTCTCTCTCTCTCTTTCTCTTTCTCTCTCTCTCTCTCTCCTTCTTAGGAAAGCTTCTCCCACACTGAGCTCCATGTGACACAGGCTCCATGTGACCACAGGTTCCATGTGATCACAGGCTTCAGGTATTAGACCTTTTAATGGGTGGGGAAGATCTCCCTATTTAATTAACATTACAACTATCTCTTTCCATAATCTTTCCATGAATCTTCCACAAAGTATGCAGCCAACTTGCTGAAGGCCTTCCTCTGCTTTGATATTTTGAGTGTACCTATGCAACACCTGAGATGGTCACTTGTCAAACCTTCATTCTCATCACACAATGATGTTTGAACCTTCTTAGGCACTGTCAAATGTAGCAATATCTGAAATAGATTATGACATTAAGAGAGATTCATTACCATCTGTTTACTGCTGCATCCTAAACACTACTATTGGGTCATTCCACTGGGCTTACAGCTAAAATTTCAGTGTTGCTTACCCATATTAGAATGTGAGCTCCTAGAGAACTGGGACTGTCTTGATCCTTCATTTTTATCTCTAGAGCTTTGCACATAGAAAGCAATAATAAACATTCTTCATTCTTTCATTCATCCATCCATCCACTCATTTTTTCTTGTGATGCACATATCATTCTCCCAATGTCTTCAAGTCCTAACTTCTCAACATTACTATTCATTCTAAGAACTAGATATAATGGAAATAGGCTATAATTATATTTCCACTGTTCTATGAGAGGTACTTTGAATTGCTTTCCAAATTTCCATCCCATAAGGAAAATAAAAGTAAGCTGTATCTTTTGGCTCCTAGATAAAAATCTGGCTTATTGTACTATAAGCTATGGTGTCTAATGCAATGCACAATATGAACCATATTAATGTTTGGCTCCATCTCTTAATGATTCTTAATGGTAGTGATGATGACATCCATGGCAATGGGCTGAAGCATGTCATCAGTGATAATGTGCTGCAGCCTACTTTTATGCAAGTCATGTGTCTTTCCTTCTTCCTTTGGGCCCCTTATAATTTTGTTTCTCCTGAGAGGGTAATGCTCCATGATTTACAGATTTACTGCTCTGCCGGGAGAATGTTGGTGTTAAAAGAGACGGACGTTTGTAGCAGTTAGCAGCTTGGATCTTTGTAAGCACTTAGCAATTTTCTCAAATTATCATATGCGTATGTTATGATCAAGATAGAAATGGTAGTTCATGTTATAGGGAGAGAAACTTATGTAAAAGGCACAAAAAGGAGGTGCAGCTATTACTTGATCTCCAGTGTTATGTTGGTAAAGATGCAGTATCTCTGAGAGTATTTAATAAAATTGATATTGAGATGTTTGACTTCATTGTTTACATTCTGGGAAGTAACTAAAGTACCTCTCAAGGTTTCTTTATGTTGATTATTAAATAACAAGGACTACAATCATTAAACCAGGAGCAAAGTTGGGGAGTAATACAGAAGCTATTAAATGGAGACCTTTCCACATATATCTTAGGCAGATGACATCCAGAAATAGAATAACTAGGGCAGGGAGAACAGTGCCTTTACCCAAGGTGCTGACATGGGAGAAAGTGTGCTTTTTTCTTAATGTCTTTCTCTAGCCTGATAGCTCTACACTCAGTAGTGGTGAATACCATTATTTCTTTGCCGCTCCTAAGAGTAGCAATTTATTTTTTGTCCTACCTTACCCCCACCATCATATCCCCAGCTCCCATCTTCCACCTTCTTTTTCCTCCTGGACAATGAGTAGCTGGGGTTCATAATCAGGCTCTGATGTGAATATATGGTATGAGAATAGAGTGAGGTCTCAGTCTTATTCCCAAATGAATTTTATCCGAAGTGCCAGAATTCTTAGATAATGCCTTTCAAAAGGCACATAACCTAATTAATTGATATCATTTTGCTTGATTTCTCAGTGGGCAAGAGAAGGGTGGTGGGGAAGGAAAGAATTTGGAACTGTTTAAAAAGAACATTTAAAATTTTAAAATAAAATTTAAAAATATATATAACAATATTTGTCTTGATGATTGTTAACAATTCTTTACCTTGAATATTTTGAGGGAAATGGCATCAAATTCTCTTTATCATTGTGAAGACAGGACCTACAGAACTTCAAAATGGATTGGATGAGGGAGGGAGAAATGCTTGAGTAAAGAGAAAAAATCACTCAAGTTCTGTAAATCTGAGTGACTGGGAAGAATAATGAAGACTTACAAAGAAATCAGGAAGTTTAGAGAGGGGCGATGACCCAGTTTCTGAACTCAAAACAGATGATAAGAAGCAGAAAATTAGAAGTGAGGGAGAGCTAAGGTAATTACAGTGGCATAAAGTGAGAAAAGATAGTAGGAAAGAACCTCTCCCACACCCAAAAGAATTTGATAAAATGCAGACACAAAAATTTGCGAAGTTGTTGCAACCTGGGTTGTTTAATGTAGAGGCAACTCAATAACTTCTAACAATATCACTGTATTAGAGCACAGCAAATTGACATTCATCATGATAATATCAAATCACTTAGAAATGGTTACATTGTGGTCAACACAGTCTGTTTATTGTGTCAAGGAAGTAAATGATAAACATTTTTAAAAGTTTGATGCTTACAGAGGAAAAATCTCAGCAATTCAGAAGTTAGACAGAGGATTCCGGGAAAATGGCAGAAAATTCCAAACTCTCCATATTTCTCCCATAAACTAGACAAAAATAGCATCTCAGGGCAAACAGAGCAGGATAAAAAAAAAACCTTAGATCAAAATAGTGATCCTTCTGGGACAACCAGATAAGATCTGGAGAAAAATCTCACGACCAAGGTTTGTTCCCTGTGAAGTATAAACACTTCCAGGCTAGTTCCACTGAAGCAGCAAGCAGCAAGCCTTGGAGATAGCTGGGTTAGGAGATAGCCTTGGCCTCAGCCACAGGAATTTTCACCTCCCAGACAGTGTGGGGCGTCAGGCATCTTAGCACAAGAGGATTGAGGTAACCCAGCTGTGTTGCTGAGATGTGGCCCTGGGCTAGAAGAAACCAGCACATGCCAGCTAAATACATAAGCAGCGGGGTGGGAATTCTTCTGGTTGTGGGCACTAACAGGAGGGTAAAGTTTTTGGTTTTGGTTCCAGGCCAGAGGGGAAAACTGAAGGAAGATTTGAGGCCAGAGGCACTATCCCCTATACCCCAGGACTAGTGGTGATTATAATAATGAGCTGCAACAATTTTTTTTAAATGATCAGGCAAAGGAGAAAGAACCCAATATAGAAAGTTACTATATGAATAGAGAAGACCAGGATTTGTCTTCAGAGAAGGATAGAGAAGCAAAATAAGTCTCTTCTTCCCCAAAGAGTAATGTCAAATGGTCACCTGCCCTAAAAGAATTCATAGAAGAACTTTTAAAAGACTTTAAAAATAAAATTAAAATATTGAGGAAAAAATTGTTTAAATAAGAACAATCCAAGAAAAATAAGATTATGAAAAGAAAGTCAACCAACCAGAAAAGTAGACCCAGAATCTTAAGGAAGAAAATGACTCCTTGAACATTAGAATTGGGCAAGAGGAAGTCACCAATGTTTTAAGAGACTAAGAAATATTAAAACAAAATAGAAGAAATAGAAGAAAATATGAAACATCTTGTTAGGAAAACAACTGATCTGGAGAACAGATCAAGAAGAGAAAAAAATAAGAATAATTGGATTACCCTGAAAACTAAAGGTAAAAAGATTTTTAAAATACAATAAAACAAGAAATAATTAAAGAAAATTTTCCTGAACCATTAGAACAAAAAGGGAAACTAGAAATAGAAAAAAATCCACCTATCACCACCTGAAAGAGATCCCATGTGGAAAACCTATAGGAATATCATAGTCAAGTTCTGAAACACCCAACTCAAGGAGAAAATATTATAAGCAGCAAGAAAAAACAATTCAAATATGGCAGAGCAACAATTAGAATTACACAAGACCTAGCAGTGGCAATACTGAAAAAAAAAAAAACTACAGGTCTTGGAACACTATATATCAAAGAGCAAAAGAACTGAAGTTTTGACCAAAAATATCATACCTAACAAAGCTAAGCATAATCCTGAATGAAAAAAAAAATAATGGATATTCAATGAATTGCTAAACTTTCAAGATTTTGTTGCAAAAAAAATGAAAACCTGAACTCAATATAAAATTTTATATAGAAGATCCAAGGGAAATATAACATACATATCAAAGACTAATTAAAGGGACTCAATAAGAAGAGACTGTTTACTTTTTTCAAAGAAAATGTAAAACATATGTCTAAGATTGGCTAGTTCAAAATAAAGATTGAGGTAGACCTGAGTATGATGCAATTCTAAAAAGTAACCATTTAGTAAAAGGCTAAAAGAATAATTATCTTATACAAATGAGGTGTGAGGGCAAGAACTGACACAGAGGAATTAGATGGGAGAGTGGGACTCTGAATAGTTCTATAATCTGACACATCTGGAATGGGCTAAAAATGGAGTGATATGTATATTTCTAGAAGGGTACAAAAGCTTATTCAGAAATAAATAAAAAGCTAAGGGGATATGGAAGGTAGAGAGGATGAGAGAGGTATTTTTAGAGGTAATCCTATTCACATCAGATCTGGGTTAAAGAAAGAAAAATATATACATTTAGAAGCAAATGAAAGTCTTCTAAATTTATAAAGAAATAAGAGGGTGAGGTAATAGGAGAAGGTAGGGTATAGAAGGGTGTTTAGATTAGTGGGAATGTGAGGATAAGGGAGATATCTTTGGAAGGGAGTAGGTTGAGTAATAGGAGCACAAGGTAGTAGGTAGAAGTAGAGGAATCAGGAGGGATAGAAAATAATAGATACACACAAACATAAAGATCACAAGTAGAATTTATTAGGAAAAAAAGAAACAGGGATAGTAATCATGATCTCAGAAAAAGTTAAAACTAAAATAGATTTAATCAAAAGGGAAAAATAGGGACTCTATACTAAATCTCAATCAGAGTAATCAATATTGTTTTAGATTATTTAAAATAACTAGATAATATAAGGTTGGAATAGTGCTGTAGGAAATGAGTTGATGGAATTAGAAAAATATAAAGACTCAGAGTTATGAAGGAAGATATACACTCTCAGAGAAAGAGAGGACAAACAAATACAGAATGGTCTTACACAGATGCATATGAATGAATATGTATATACATGAGTATGATTATAGATATCTAAGTATATGTGCATATATGTAAGTGTATGTATGTGTATATGTCTATATATGCTTGCGTGTATATGTTTATGTGTGCATGTGTATATATGCATATGGGGTGTATATGTGTGTGTATCCATGCTTAATTGTAGCTTTCTTGGTAGAAGGTCAGAAGGAAGGGGATAAAATAGAACAAAGTAAAAAGTGCACAACACAGAATGAAACTTATAAGGAAGAAAAGAAAAGATGGATGCCTCTGAACACAATGTGTAGTATTTATCAGACAGTCTTTACTGAAATGGAAATTCATTGCTGTATATTTTGAAACTTCTCTTACACTCTGCTGTGCACATGGCAAACCTTTATTTTCTTTTCTTATTTTGTATTTGTTTGTAATGTTTCTTTTTCATTTCTTATTGTGTATTTAAGTTTTAGTATTTACATTTAAACTAAAATTTTAATTAAAATAAAAAATCAATTAAAAATTAAGTTTCTTAAACTGGGGGTCTGAAGTGTGTGTGTGTATGTGTGTGTGTGTGTGTGTGTGTGTGTGTGTGTGTGTGTAAAGATAGATATATAGGTTGAGATAAAGGAGAAATAGAGATACTGAAATATACAAATACAGAGAAAAGAGATACAGAAACAGATAAAGGAGATAAAGATAGAGAGGATAGATAGCATGTATACATAGGTGTACATGTATTTCTATGTATATGTTTATGCATATTTCTATATATAGAATCAATACATATATGTATGTATCTTGTATGTGTATATGACAAACATGCATGTGTATGTTTATTAAAGTTTTATATATAAACATGTATATGTTTGTTTATGTATGTTTAAATATAATTGGTTCCTTTGTGATTCTGTTTTCATTTTTTGAGGCATTTAAAAGCATAATTCTGAGCTGGGCTTCACAGGTTTCTCCATACTGTGAAAAGGGTCCCTGACAAACACAAAAAGGTTAAAAACACCTGATCCAAAATCATAAATTCACTAAAAATTTTGGATAGCCAAAGAGTCCTTATTTGTGTATATGTGCATTACACAGACATAAATAATAATAAATTCATGGCTAAAATGGATGAATGAGTTATCTTCAATCAATGATTCATAAATTGTGCTCTATTGTTACTGCCATTCTTAACATGTTTATTTATTCCTTTAAACAAAGGCTGATTCTCAGACAAAGTTCTCCAGTATCTCATTCTAATAGGGAGGCAACCCTGGGTTCTTGTGGACTGTATCAACTGAGCCCAAGGTCTAATAGGTCATACCAAACTGGAAAAATTTCAAGGCTGGACCCTGATATCTGAAGACTTCCTTAGCTAAGTTCAGACTCTCATTACCAGGTTAGTCACAGGGTGATAAACTCTGAAGTCTCAGCAAGTCTCAAATATGCTTATATAAGTTATAAAGGAGTCTCCATAACGGAAAGAATAGCCATACTGATGAAATTACAGATTCTTGAAGTTTTAAAAAAGTAATAATGGCTGATATCCTCAGGAGCAGTCATTAACACATGTTCCCTGAGTGATGAATTGCTTCTATTTACTCTTTTGTTCTCAAAGCTAATTAAAAAGCATCCTTTAGGTATTCCCTGATGAAAGACAGCAGCTGTCAGTTAAATAAACAAACCTCTTCTTTGAACACACAAATATTAGCCCAGGTAGTACCACTATAAACACAGGCAAAAATGTATCGATTTTTCTGACAGACATTAGCTGGATCATTGACTTTTGTAAATTGATATATGCAGGTATCAGAGAAGCCTCAAGCAAATTGGAGTAACTGAAACCAGTTGGAGTTTGACTTGTCCAGAGCCCGTTTTCAATGAAGGTAAGAAGAAAGTGATAAAAGTCAGAGAAATGGCAAATGTAAGGTGTGGAAAGTGGGAAGAGTCCTTTAGGCAAACAGTAAGCAGATGAAGTTGCCTGCAAAAGGAGGTAGACAAAGATAAGTAAACCTGGCAAAAAAAAAAAAAAGTTAGAAAAAAGGCTTATAATTTGTGATCAGTCTAAATTTGATTTAAATGGGAACTGAATGACACTGCAGGGTTCTGAGAATAGACAAAAGATTTAATATCTTCCATATATAGTTAAGTTAATCAAAACACTACTACTTGCAACTAATTAGAATTGGTACTGAATGGGTCCTAGCCCCTGTATGTGAAGTGTTTTCATTATAATACTGTGTGGCTAACAACTCCCAATTAACTCCCAAATTTAACAGAATGAAATTTAATAAGGGTGAGCCCAGAGAAGAAAGTAATAGTCAGACAGTAGTTCATAGGAAACATAGGGAACAGCCAAAAGCAGGGGTCATGGACAGCACCCCTTCACTAAAGAAGAATGAATGAAGGAACAAAGCAATGAAGGAAGAAAACATTTGGTAAGTGCCTCTTCTGAACCAGGCACATTATAAATATTATCTAATTTGAACCTCACAATAATTCTAAAATAGGTGTTATTATTATCCCCACTTTACAGTTAATGAAACTGAGGCAGACAGAGGCTAAGTGACTTGTCACACAGCTAGTAAGTGTCTGAAGCTGGATTTGAATGCAAGCTTCCTGACTCCAAGCCCAGTGTTCAATTCAATGGACCAACCAGCTGTCTCTGACAGTTTGCCTTTGGCAATCTGATAAAATCTAGCCCTTTTCTCAGAATAATATTATAAAGAATTAAAAGAAATGCTAAATTTCTGTTAGAAGACAGTGAAAATTAAAATGCAGTTTTTTCACTCAAATTCCCAGACCACCTAGAGAGTTCATGGATCTCCAGATTCAGAACCCCTGGACTAGAGTTTTTAATAGAAAAGAAATTCGATATAGGTTAACTACATGACATGCCAGTCGAAAAGCTAATGTAATAGAAACATTAGCTTTATAAGTAGAAACATAGTGCCAAGAATGACGGGCAGCTGAGTTCCATGCTGGGCACTACATTTTAGGAAGGACATTGACAATGCAGATTATGTCTAGGGGAAGGTGATCAGCAAAATTCCTATTAAAAAAAAACTGGTGATGCAATGACTGAAGCAAGGATATTTTTCTTTAAGTATTGTAGGGCTGTCTTGAAGAAAAGAGAGTGGAACTGAGAGAGCAAAACTGGAAGCAATAAGCAACAATTATTAAGAACCTACTATGTGTCAGACACTATGCTAAGCACTTGGAATACAAAGAAAGGCAACTATTCAAAGACAATATACAAAAGGAAGCAGAAGGTGGGAAAAGGAAAGAAAATACCCTGGACAGAGGCATGATAGAGAAGCCCAGAGGAGAACAGTCGCATGGGAAATGGAGAGAAGGCAGACCTGCGTTCCTTCCTTAAATGAAGCTTCGCCACCTCCAGAGAGTAGTAGATGATATGGATGAACTTGTGCTTTAAGACAATCATTCTGGAGGCTGAATGAAAGATAGACTAGAATCAGAGAGAGATCTGTAGGAGGTAGAACACTGCAATAGTCCAGGAGTGAGGAGATGGAGGCCTGTACCAGGATTATAGCAGTAACCAAGGACAGAAGGAGGGATGCTTGAGAAATGTGACCAAGGTAAAGTTGGTGCAACTTGACTTCGGGTAGTGAGAGGTAGTGAAGAGTTGAGGACAACACCTCAGGTTTTAGTCTTGTTGGACTAGGACAATGGCTGTGATGAGAAAGTTTGAAATGGAGGAGATTTAGGGGGGTAAGACAATGAGTTCAGTTTTGAACTTCAAGATATTTAATAAGATGGATTTGTAAGACTAGAGGTCAGCAGAGAGGTTAGGGCTAGATAAGTAGCTGTGAGAGTAATCAGCCTAGAGAGATGCTCATTGATTTGATGGGAGCTAATGAGATCACCAAGTGAAATAGTAGAGAGAGAAGAGAAGAGGATCCAAGACAGATCCTAATAAGCTAGAAAGGATCCAAATCCAGGCCCTGATATCTAAAAACTAGCCCACTAAATTCAAAGAGGCTCATTATAAGGGTGGTTACAGGGTGATAAGCATGCAACCCTACCACTTACTCCTTATCAGACAACTTTTTCAAGCATTATTCAGCATGTCCCAAAAGTCTTGGTGCAGTTTTAAGCTTTAATAACTTTAAACTTGCAGTAAATCTTTTGGAACATCCTGTGTATTATCTAAGAGATTGGGGTGTTGTTGTTTTTTTTACTTTTTCTTAACATGTTAAGGAATAATGAGGGACAAATAAATAAGTATATGAGCTCCAGGTTTCTGGAACTGGTCAAGGAAATAAAGATGACACTGATTGCTACTGTCAGGGAGGAAAGGGAAAGGGTAGAGAATGTTTGCATGGAATAAATGGGCATAAAGACAGCTCATACTTATTCAGTGCTAATGCCATTATCTGATTTGCATTCAATAATATATTAATCCTTGCTTCTGTGCTTGGAAGGTAGAATTATAACACTATTGTGCAGTATTTATAATTTACTCAGAGATTTTTCTGAGCACAGTAGTTCTTTTTCATTAGCGATTTCTCCCTACTGCTCTGTGAGATGAATCTGCCCTTTCATCACCCCCAGTGTAAATTTATGTGGGTCACTCACAAGGAGGGAGGTAAAAGAGAGAAACAAGACAGTAGGAAAAGCACCAGACTGAGTCAGGAGACACTGTAGTGTCCACACAGTCACTAACCAACGACATTGACATCAAGCAATTCACTTACTGCTGTGTATCTCAGTTTTCTTATCTACAAAATGAGGGAGTCATACTAGATGGATTCCAAGAGTACAGCATTGATTAAGCAGTAGGGCGTACAAACAGAAAAAGAAAGATAGTTCCTGCTGTCAGTTGGAAGGAAGGAAGGAAGGAAGGAAGGAAGGAAGGAAGGAAGGAAGGAGAGAGGGAGGGAAGGAGAGATGAGAAGGAGAGAAGGAGGGAAGAAGGAGAGAGGGATGGAGGGAAGAAGGAGGGAGGAATGGAGGGATAGAGGAAAGGAAGGAAGGTACTTATTAAGTACCTTCAATGTGCTGGATACTGCTATGTGCCTGGCACATAGTAGACTACATAAGTGTTTATTTCTTTACCATCTTTGGTAATAGGAGATCTCATACAAAAATGTTTGAGGGTTTTTTGCAAAATCCCTGGCCTCCAAAGTTTTCCCACCTCTCTCCAGTTCTACCCTTTTGGAACAAGACAAACCTTTTTCAAATTTTTAAGAAAGTGAATGTCTTCAAGTGTTCCAAAGTGGTGTTATGCTAAGTTAGATCTGCCATGGTATCATTCATCTTGAGGCTATCCAGGAAGTTCATCAAATGGACATGAAGAGCCCAAAAGGATCTATATGTGGTTTGTGTCTTGCCAATTGTTCTCACTGCTGTGCTGAAAGCTCACTTGCTGATGGTAAAAATGTCACCTTCCTATCCAATCACATCCTGCAGATGGTTGCAGTCAATCATCAAAGTCTTCTTGGAATCTTTTTTTTTAATAACTGCTACCATGAAGGAACTGGCCCAAGTTCAGATTTCTGCCCTTCTTTATCTCTCTGTCCCTCTTGACAAATAACTTTTAATTATCTAATTTTGCTTCTAGCCCACAAATATGTAGCTCCCAATCTTTGGACATCTCAGTGATAGATTTTGCCTCTTAATTTTCTTCTCCTTTTTGGTCTCTGTTGGGAATTCTGTGAAGGCTTCATCCCCAGGTGTTGAGACCCGGAAAGTGGGCACATGTGGCAGCAGGTTTTTAGGGTGTACAAGTGCAGTAGTAGAAGAGGCTACACTAGGATGATGGTCAGACTGGGTGGCAAATTGCACTAACAACAAAGATAGCAACCAGACATAAGGGAAAGAGTTGATGCTAAGAAGTGAAAGCATTTCCTACATAGCCAGAAATGCCTTTCCTCATCCTTAAAAAAAGAGATAATAATTAATACCTATTTATAAGGCTCAAATACAACTTAGTATGTAAAGCCCTTTATAAACTTCAAAGTGCCATATTTCACTTATGAAGTTAATGATGATTCTCTTGATGTGTAGCTATACTAACCAAACCAAGATAAATCATTAGATTTTTACATTCCTTTCAGTCATATACTAGTAAGCCAGGGTCAACCCACCCAACCCAAGCACCTTATCATCTACTCTGCCATTGCTGCAGATTCCTGTTCCATATCTGAAGAACAATACTCCAGAAATAACAACATTCCAGGCCTCAGACATGCATTCCAGACTTCCAGCAACAAAAGTCCATCCACCTCTCCAGGGAGTTAATCCACTCAGCTCTGCCCTGAGAATATGCTATTCTAATTAGTGAGTGAGCAAGTGAAATCCACACCTAACCTACTATACTTAGTCTATCCCCAAATCATGGCCCAGAAACAGGACCTATCTCCCCAGAAGCAGGTTTCTACCCTTCTGATAACACCCTTCTCCTCACTAAAGAAAATGACTGTCCAGATCTTAGACCTGGAGCATCAGAGACCAAGCTTTTCTGATGGGTTATAAGCTCTGGGAACCCCCTTGAACTGTCCTTGAATCATGAACCTGAGGCAGTAAGCTTTCCATTATCACTATTTCCAAATCTCTGTTACCCTTAACCTAGCCTATCCCTCTGAAGAAGTTACCCACTAAGAGGGTTAGGGTTGCTCTGGAGACCCCAAAATACCAACACCCTGGGTCCTGCCAAATGAATTTGACTCAAGTCTTCTCTCAGCCAAAGAAAAGTAAAGTTTATTAAAAGTTTGCTTGCATTAGACACAAAGTCTGTGCTAGGTTATTCTATGGCACTCTCACTACTCTATGGCCCTCTCACAATTCTATGGCGCTCTCACAAACATGAAGACAGGATGGGGTCTTATATACATAAGGTTGTGGGAGGAATCTAGGGGTAGGCTAGAGAAAGAGTTTGGGGAGGGTCTTCAGGCGGATGAGGTCAATGAGTGATTAAAGGTAGGAAGTAGCTGAAGGCTATAGACAATGGTGGGCTAGGCCAGTTCAAGGGTGTATTGATATTTTGATAGGCTCAAGGATGGGAAGTAGATGAACAATGAAGGGCTAAGCTAGTAACTAGGCTAGAGTTAGTAGTCATTAGTTAGTAATTAGGCTAGAGGTCTGGGCCCAGCCACAAAGTAAGGTTTATTTCCTCATGCAAATACCTCCTCAAATGATCAGAGTCCAAGGGAGGTTCCCAGAGCCTGTACCTCAAGGACTCAAGAAAAGGTTAAGGGGGCTCCCAGAGCCCATATCTCATCATTCCCCCCCTCAAACAAATGGGACCCAAATTCCTTTGGGGTAAAGAGAGAAGGTCTCAGCTTCTGAAAGTGCTTCCTGCTGGCAAGGGGCAAAGAGCTGTCCCTGCCTCTCTGGGTCCTATTCAAGGGGGTCAGACTTCACATTCCAGGGGTAAGACTCTAGAACATGGATGATGCTAGGTCCAGTGGGCTGGAAAACTTGGGTCCAGTCAGAGATTTGCATAGCCTTAGTGGTCATCCAGAGGTTGATGGCTTGAAAGCTGGAGGAGACAAACCTGGCAAAGAGATTAAGTAAACCTTCTATCATCATAGAGAGTAAAAGGTTTCTTCTAGATTGGGTAAAGCTGGAGTGTTGGTCAATTTAGTTTCCAAAGTCTCAAAAGCTTTCACCTGGTGGAATGGAACTTAAGTAGCAATTAATGGTTGCAGTCCCTTCAAGGCCTCAAGTTTAATTGGATATAAACCACTCTGGGGGAACACTTTAGGATCTAGGAGTCAAACAAATGCTGGCATGGCGGAAGTAGCTCACCCAAGAATTTCCTGATCCCAACTATTGATTCAACTATCTCTCACACTTCTGAGGGAACATGGGGGGATCTGGGAGGCTAAACTAGAGAAAACTGGCTTCCCAATGTCACCAACAGGTCCCTTCCCAACAAGGGGACAGGATAAGAGGAGAGCATAGGGAAGGAGTGTCCAACAACAGGTCCTCCAGTAGGCAGGGGACTGGGTATGTCTGGAGACATCCCTTAGTGTCCCCTTCCATGCCCCTGACCTGACTGGTCAAGGGGGGGGGGGGCGGGGAGAACCAATTGGTTAGAGCAGAGAACTTAGCCATATTAAAGTGGGTAACCTTACCTTCAACCTTGATGCTTGCCCAAGGTTCAGGGAGCAATGGAGAAAGTGGGAGCATGCCAAGCCCCATGCTTCCCCTTCACTCCAAGTCTTGAGAAGACTGGAGGACAGGGTACTGGGAGGTGGCTCTACCACTTTTCTAACCTCGGGGACAATTCTTCCTCCAATGTCTCTCCTGGTCTGATGGGCACAGCTCTAGAGGCATTGGTTCCTGAGGCTCCCTCTGTGGAGGGTGCCCTGGAGGGGCACTCATTGAACCAGTCACCCTCCTTGTGGCATTGAAAGCAGCTTTCCCTACATCCCCTGTCTCTGGGCTTCCTCCAAGGGGGTGCCTTGAAGGGGCACTCCTTGGACCAGTGACACTGCTTGTGACATTGAAAGCAGGTTTTCCCCCTGCCCAAGTGACTGGGCTTACTCCAAGGGGGTTCCCAGGAAGGGCTTTTCCTGGCCATGGCAGCAGCCAAGAATCAAGCATGTTCACTGTCTCTGGTTTGTTCCCTGCTTTCTTTCTCCTTTGCTGCAACCAGGTCTCTGTTATTAAAGACTCCAAAGGCCACCTCCAATAATTGGGCCTGAGGTATTTGGGGTCCCAATGCCAATTTCTGCAGTTTCATCCTAATATCTGGGGCAGTCTGACTAATAAAATACATGTTAAGGATTGCTGCCCCTTCTATAGAGTCAGGATCTAAATTTGTATACTTTTCAATAGCTTCTACAAGTCTATCTAGGAAAAGGGTGGGGTTTTCTTGATTTGTCTGAGAAATTTCTCTAACTTTCTGAGAATTTACTTGCTTTTTCAAATGTAGTTCTTAGGCCTTCTAACAGGCAAAGTACCATATGGTCTTTCTTTTCTCTGTCCTCACGGATTTGATAGATAATCCCATCCTGGGTCACTAGTGGGAACAGCAGCTGTTCCTGGGGGGATGGTATTTTCTGGGGTCATTGCTAGCCAAACGATCCCCAAATTTCTGGACTTGTTCCCAGATTCTTCTCTTCTCCTTGGTGGAACAACAGGTAGAGAAGAGGATATGCAAATCACCCCCAAGAAAGCTCAAATTGCAGGGATTAGTCCCAAAAGCTTTCAGTAAACTTTGTTGGGTTTTTGGAGAATTTACCCAACTTTTCTTTAATTTGATTGAGATCCTAAATGGAGAATGGGACATGTACTCTAGTTGTTCCACCTAATGAGAGAGCTGCTTCCCTTACGGGAAAAAGTCCTGAAGGTTCTATGGGGGAGGGACTTGGGAAGGGAGACTGGAAGTCCCACTTTCTGTGAGAGAGTAGGGGGGGGGGGGTGCTGGCTGAACTGGATCAGACTGCAAGACTGGGGGATCTGGTTGGCAAGGGGGAAAGTCAGCCAGCACCTGAGGAGTGGAAGTGGTCAGAGGAGGAGATACCTCTATGACTGCCTCAGGGGTAGGGCCTGAGGGCTGAGTGGTGTTGCCTCATGGGGAAGGGCCACAGAGGGAGGTACTTCAGCCTGACCAGTGGCTGGGACCTGAGCAGGGGTCCCTGGGGGAGAGGAGTCATGCTGGGAGATACAGAGTAGGAGATGTGAATGGTGTAGAAGGCAGGAAATGGGGGGTGTTGGGCTAGAGGAAAAGGGAAGGGGAGCCAAGGGGAAAAGGGTTGGGGTGCAACAGAAGGGGCTGGGGGAGCTGCCTCAGTGACCTGAGCAGGAGTTGCTGAGCAGGGAAGGGCTGGGGCTGAAACCATACAAAAGGGATCATTTAATTGGTCCGTGTTGCCCCTCTGTGGAGGGGCTCTAGTTTCAAGCAACTCATAGTCTTTCCTGAGAACCTTATTCTGAGAAAGTTCAACAAAAGCCATTAAGTAGGCAACTTCTATCCAGCTTCCTTCTCAGCAACAGTATGATTCTAACTGCAAGAGAGTATTATCTTTTAAAGTCCCAAAAACAGGCCATGATTCATCATCTTTTAGGCTATACCTAGGCCAAATAGTGTTGCAAAAAAACCGCCAACTTTTCCTTTTTAAGATCTCCAGAGAAACTAAAATTTTTCCAGTGTTGTAAAAGATAACCCAAAGTCAAACTTTTGGGAGCTACAGGCATAGGGCCTGGAAGTCCCTTTCTCCATAAAGGAAGGCTTGAGAGTAAGCCTCTAAAAACAAACAAACAAAAAAAGAAGTATCCAAAGTTTCCCCAGTTCCCTAGAGCCTAAAGAATTGAAAGAATATGACTTACACTTCCAGATGGGGTGTTTGTCTTTATCTTCCATTCTTCAGAAACCCTGCACATTGTGAGAGCACCATAGAATGACCTAGCATAGACTTACTGTGTCTAATACAAGCAAACATTTAATAAACTTTACTTTTCTTTGGCTGACTTGAGTCGAATTCATTCAGCAGGACCTAGCATGTTAGTATTTTGGGGGTCTTCAGAGCAACTCTAACCCTCTTTATGGGTAACCTCTTCAGGGAATAGCCTTAGTACAGGTATAGCACAGGAAATGGAATACACTAGTTGAAGAACAGCAAGAAAGCCTGTTTGGCTTAGAATATGGGAGGGAGGATGCATGACCACACTGCACATTACTACTCCTCAAACAGCAGATGGAGAAAGACCGCCAAGGTCTTTAAATACCTGACAGAAGAGGTTCTTTTTTATCCTGGAGAGAATAGGCAGACATCGAATCTTCTCAGTAAGGTCAATGGGTTGGTCACATTTGTGCTCTAGGAATAGTTTGACAGATATCTGTGGGGTAAATTAGAGAGGACAGGAAGACCAGCTTGAAGAATATTACAATTATCTAGGGGTGAGGCAATGAAGGCCTGAATCAGTATGGTGGCTGTGAGAATGCAGAAATGGAGAAAGATAGGGGAGATGGTATGAAAGTAGAATCAGCAAGACTTGGCAATTGTCCTAAATGATCGATAGGGGTGAGGAAGAAGGACTCTGAAGGGGAAAACCTGGGTAGCTAGAAGGACGGTGATGCACTGCACAGAAATGGAAAAAATTTGCAGCAGCACATTGGAGGAATGAAGAAGAGTCTTCCTGATTCCAAGTCCATTGCTCTATCCACTGCACCACCTAGCTGCCTTAATCCCATTTTACAGAAGAGGAAACTGAAGGTGAGAGAAGATAAGATGCGACTTGTGCAAGGTCACACAGTTTTAAGTATCTGAGAATAGGTTTGCAATTCGATTTTCCTGATTGTAGATCCAGTGCTCTAGTTACTGCGCTACCTATCTGCCTTATTTATCGGTAATGAGATCCTTAGTAAACAGGGAGAGAAGAGTTTCAGCTGAGTGGTACAGTCAAAAGCCAGATTGCAAGGAATAGAAAAGTGAATAAGAGGTAGAGAAGTGGGGAAAATAAACAAAGAAAGGTATTTTTCCCTATGAATTTGGCAAGAAAAAGAAATAGAGATATAAGATAATTTATGAGGATGAAGGGGAGATTTTTTTAGGTCTGGGGGAAATATCCTTTTTTAAGCAATAGGGAAGGAGTCAGTGGATGGAGAGAGATTAGAGATTATAAAAAGAAAGTGGATTACTTAAAAAGAGGCAAACTTCTGAAGGAAATAGGAGAGGATGAAATCAAGGCCATAGATAGGGCCAAGACCTTGACAAGGAAAGAACCACCTTTTTCCCTGAGACTGAAGCAAAGGAGAGAAAGGGAAATCTCAAGTATGCGAGCAAAGACAAGAGTAAGCTTCTGATAATCTCAATTTCTCAGTAAAGCATAAGGAGAAATCTGCAGCTGAAAGGGTAAGGGAAAAGATAGTGTAGGTAGCTTGAGGAGAGAAAAGAAAGTTTGAAATAGACACATTGAAAAGTATCATAAGAAAGTTAGTCAGGAAGAATGAAAATATTGATGTGTAGTAGCAAGAACATTGTTTAGCATAGACATATTGATATTGACGACCCAATCAGCTCAGTTGTCTGATGTCTTCCAGTAACATTCTAAAGTTCATGAGTAGAGGCATATATAGGGAGGTGGGGTGGGAGGAACTATCCAAGATTGGGAGATATAAAGGAAAAAGTGGTAAAAGGACAAGGCACAAAAAGAATCATTGGTGGAGGACAGCATAAATTTACACTGGTTAACTCAAGATATCAAAAGGGAAAAAGTTGAGGATAAAAAGGATGAAAGACAACTATAGGAAAGCAAGAAGGGAAGGTAGGGACTAAAGATGAAATGAGGACGGAAAATAAGCTTGGGAGGAGGGAAGCACAGGGACAAGTAGAAGGCTAGAAAGCAATGAGGAAACAGGGATTTCAGAGTTCTGGTTTATGAAGGTGGCTTGTGAAGTCTGAGAGCAAGGATTGTCTTTTGCCCTTCTTTGTTAATTCCAATGCTTAGCACAATGCCTACCATAGAATAGATGCTTAATAAATGTTTACTAACAGTAATTGTAGAATCATCTTCTTAAGAAACTGAGCTAAATGAAGCTATAGTTCATAGGAGTAGAAGAGTTTTATAAACTGGAAAGAAAAGGTGGTTGAAGATCTATCAACAATATATGTGGAATTCCCCAAGTATAGGGAATCTGAAAGTGGCAATGAGAAGCAAGGAGTCAACCTAGGAGAGAAGTAATTATTAAATAATCAATTATTGGGAAGATCCAGGTTTTTTCCCTTTCTGGATCCTCATTCTCTCATAGGTCAAGCCAGCATCAGAAGGACGTTGCTCATAATAAGGTTGGATTAACTTTCTCCTGAATCTTGTTCAGATCCCACCCAAGTGGGGAAGCCCATTGTGTTCTACAGGGGTTTGCGTGGGGATAGATCGAAGGTGATTCTGAAGTAAATGACATAATCAAAGTAACATTCCATTCCAACCCCCCAACCCCATCCCTCATTATGAGGTCTACCTCTCATAATATTCATTCTCTCATTACTTGTTAAGCAATCAGAGTCTATTGCCACCCTCAGGAACATTCACTTTTCCAAGGGCATTTAAGTGTTAAGTGGGATCAATGAGGGGGTCTTTGGTATTCAAGAGAGTCACTGATCCCTTTTATTAATTATTGCTAGCATGATTAATAAAATGATTAATTACCCAGAAACTATGTCTTTCCCAACTTCTTATATGTTACACCTACTTGTCCTCCTGGCCCAATGTCTTCCAGTGACATGAGAGAAGACATACCAAGTACTGAGAAGGTAACCAGTTATAAACATAAAGCCCTTCATTAATGCCACAGTTGATACATTTCAACACACTTTTACACACATCAACACATGATGAAATTGATTCTCTTTGAAAACAAAAGACAAAAAATATTTTATCCCAAGGGAGATTGGTAGGGTATCGCACTTTACATTGTCCTGGTTTTTAGTAATATGCATTTTATGCTTTGAAATCTAAATTAGGCCATATGCTTCTTTACTAAACATAGAAAGATGATCATTTCTAATAAACATATCTAGGCATTCATCACAGTATTTCTATAGTGCCTATCATTATAAAAACAAAAGGAAACAAGCGCTATTAGGAATTCCTCTTAAAAAAATGCCCCAGAGCAAAGAACATTATATAGGTCCATTGATTTAAGCGTTATTTTCCCTAAATGCAAATATTGTAAGCTTGTTTAAAGTGTTTTGGAGGTTAAAAAGTTGAAATAGGCAAAATTTTACAAGAAATGGAACCCTGAGGAGAAGGAGACAAACCAGATGATAAAACAGTAGAAGCATATATTCAGAATTCTTTTGCATAGTAAAAATGTTTTTACTAGAACAAAAGAAACTTTGGGAGAGAACCACAGAGCCTGGAGTACCGGGTGTATTTTTTTTCTAAGGGGGGAAAAATGCGCCAAAAACATTTCAATATTTAGCCAACATTCTGTCTGCTTATTTTAATTTCCAAAATTTTTTTAAACACCATAGCCCATCACTATGGGGAGATATGTCTAATCACTTCTAAAACATTAAAAGTATTTTCCCTCTTCCATATTTAATTTTGTGCTTGTGATTACAAACTTGAAAGGAAAAAAAAAACTCTCCTGACTCTGCCTCTTCCCTCCTAGGCTCTTCTGCTATGGGATCAGCAGATTTCCATCAACTCTGTATTTTTGGTTCTACAGTAATCCAACTCTATTAAAAGGTAAACTGCAAAAGTAGGTCTAGTTCAAGACACTGGAAATGTTTTACAATTATCACCTAACCATATAGGAGAATTGTTTGAAGGAGCTACCATAGAGTTATTTGTGGGATAAAAGTAATAATGATAGTATAAATATCTCCATTATTTACAAAACTTTGTTATACTGCCCTAAAAATAAGTAAGCTAGCACACAATTGTCTCCATCAACACCCTTCTCCATTACAGGCTTTTTTTTAGTGTCCAATATGTTTTTTCACTTAAAGAAATATTTTGGAGAAGTAGAAGAATGTGGTGTGAGGTGTGGGGTGGCATAATAAATGAGAAAAGCTCTTTTAAGTAAATAATAAAAATAAAATACAGAAAGTACAGAATCCTAGATCAGAGGCCATTGGGACCAGGGTTTCTTAACCTTTTAGTGTGTACTAGACCCTCTGGCAGTCTGGCAAAGCCTTGGAGACCCCTTCTCAAAGTGTTTTTAAAAGGAAATGGTAGCGGGCAGAGTGAAGATAGTGGAGTAGAAGCAGGACTTCCCCCAGGGCTCTGGCTCCCACCAATTCCAATTCATGTAAAAGGTGACTCTGAACAAACTTTGGAGCTACTGAACCAACAAAATGACAGAGAGAAGCAAATCTCCTGCTGAGGAGAGCCCATCAGACCAGCAGGAAGCTGCCAGCATAGAGCTCTGGGAGCCGACCACAGCCCCATGTGAGCCCAAGTCTTTAGCCTTAGATCAGGCTGACAAGACACCAGGTGGAGGGACTTCAGATCACCAGCAGCTGTGGTGGTTGCCAGAATTATCAACTCATAGATGCCAAAGAAAAAGTGAGACATCAGTGCAGTGTGGACTTTGGGATCCAGTAGTTGGGAGTGCTGTCAGCCTTTGTCCCCTGGAGGAAGAAGTGGCTGAGCTTCTGTGGCCATGCAGCTGCTGCAACATGGCAGCTTCAGCTCCTGGACTGCAGAGTGTAGGGGGACCAAGCAACCAGTCTGAGGGGTAATCACTCTTGCTTTAACCTGCTTGGATCTGGATTGCCATCTAGGGTGGATGTCCTGGGGTGTGTGACCAGCTTGCTAAAGTGGGTGGAGGCTTCAGAAAGGGCACCCAACTAATACCTTCAGCAGCTAAGAAAATCCCAGCAATTGGGACAAAGCTCCCTGTCTGGTAGCAGAGTCCTACTGTGGCAAAAAGCTCAAAAGTCAAATAATTGAGGGGCAATATAAGCAGGCAAAGGAAGCAAAACAAGAAAAGAAATCCAACTTTATACTCCTATTTTGGGGACAAAAAGGATCAAAGCATGGAACAAGAGGAAGACAGTGAAATCAGAACTCCTGCACCAAAAGCTTCCAAGAAAAATATGAGTTGGTTAGAGGACCTTAAGAAGGATTTTGAAAAGCAAATGAGAGAAGTGGAGGAAAAATTGGGAAGAAAAATGAGAACAATGCAAGAAAATTATGAAATGAGAGTCAACAACATGACTGAAAAAAATAACACCTTAAAAAATAGACTAATTCAGATGGCAAAAGAGGCTCAAAAAGGCAATGAGGAGAAGAATGCCTTAAAAGCCAAATTTGCCAGATGGAAAAAGAATCTCAAAAGCTCACTGAAGAGAATCTAATTTAAAAATTATTGGACTACCTGAAAGTCATGATCAAAAAAAGAACCTAGAAATCATCCTCCAAGAAATCCTCAAGGAAAATTGCCCTGATGTTTTAGAAGCAGAGGGAAAAATAGAAGTTGAAAGAATCTACCAATCACCTCCTAAAAAAGATCCCCAAAAGAAAACTCCTAGGAAAATTATAGCCAGGTTCTGGAATTCCCAGATCAAGGAGAAAATATTACAAACAGCCAGGAAGAAACAATTCAAATACTGTGGAAACACAATCAGGATAACGCAGGATATGGCAGCATCTACACTCATGAATCAAAGGGCTTGCAATATGATATTCCTGAGGGCAAAGGAACTGGGATTAAAACCAAGAATCTCCTACCCAGCAAAACTGAGTAACATGTTTTAGGGGAAAATATGATCATTAATAGTAATAGAGGACTTTCAAGCATTCTTGATGAAAAAACCAGAGCTGAATAGAAAATTTGACGTTTAGATACAAGAAGCAAGAGAAGCATAAGAAAGTAAATAGGGAAAAGAAATCATAACTTATCAAAGTTGAACTATTTACATCCCTACATGGAAAAACAATAATTGTAACTTATGAAACTTTTCTCAGTATGAGAATAATTGAAGGGAATAGAAATGTGTGTGTTTATATATGTATGTATATATGTGTGTGTGTGTGTATGTATGTATGTATATATGTATGTGTGTATATATGTATGTGTATATGTATATGTACATATATGTGTCTATATAGGATGGTATATGGGCATATGAATATATGTGTGAATGGGTGTATAGATGTGTACAGGTATACATAGATAGAGAGCACAGGACCAATTTAATGGGAAGTGATGATACTTAAAAAGTGAAATTAAGAGGTGAGAGAGGAATATAATGAGAGGAGATGGGGAGAGACAGAATGGGGTAAATTATCTTATATAGAAGAGGCATGGGAAAATGGTTACAATGGGGGGGAAGAACATGAAGGCAAAAGAGAATGGGTCAACCTTATTCTCATTGAATTTGGCTCAGGGAGGGAATTACCCACTAAATAGCGTATCTAATCCTTCAGGAGAGTAGGGGGGAAGGGGATGAGAAGGGCGATGATGGAAGGGAGGGCAGGTTGGGGGGGAGGAAAGTTGGAAGCACCTACTTTTGAAAAGGGACAAGATCAAAGTAGAGAATAGAGCTAGTGGGGGTGGAATAGGATGGAGGGAGATATAGTCAGTCTTTCACAATATATCCACTATGGAAATGTTTTGCATAGCTATACATGTATAACCCATATATTGAATTGCTTATCTTCCCAGTAAGGGTGGGTGACAAGGAAGGAAAGGAATGAACCTGGAATTCAAAGTTTTAAAATCAAATGTTTAAATATATAGATAGGTAGGTAGATAGATAGAGATAGAGATTATTATCAATATTATTTTACATGTAACTGGGAAATAAGATATACAGGCACTGGGGCATAGTGATCCACCATGTCCTACTGGAAAGTTGGAGGAGGTATGGGAGAAGATATGGGAAAGAGCAGATTGGAGGAGAACATATCCAGTGGGATCACTATTTTGGGGTGGTGGGTAGGGGAAAAACAGGAAGAAAATTCGTAACTCAAAAGCATGCAGAAATGAATGATGTAAACTAGAATTTAATGAAGCATTTTATTTTAAAAAAAGAATTACTTTGCTATTCCTTCAATAATTAGTAGGTACATCTTCATCTGGCTCAATTGGAATTATGTAATTTGGAGAGTCTGATCAGGCAGAGGGTCAACAGATCACCCTCAGCAATACACTGTCTTGGGGTATTTCCTGGGGGAGGGGAACAGAGAGAGAGAGGGAGCTAGAAGGGGGAGGGAGGGAGGAAGGAAGGAAGGAAGGAAGCTGAGGCATATTAGATAGAGGGAGTCTGTATGTAGAAGGACAGAGAGAAGAGAGATAGCAGAATAGCTAAGAGAAAATAAACTTTATAGAAATGAAAAAAGAGAAAGATAAAATGAAATCGTGGAGGGAGGTAGAAATGCTAAATGGAAAATATATCACTGTCCTTTCTTTTTAAAGATAGTACTAATAAAAAATGTCTCCATTATGGGATTTGCTCCTATCAGACATACTGATGTGTGACTTTCTATGATGGAGAAGACTCTAAAGTATATTTGGGGAATCAGATATCAATGCTATTATCTAATCCTGTTCACAGGACTGCCAGACCATAAATCTTACCCATCCTTCAAGGCTTACCTAGCTCAGGTCTTTATCTCCCCCATTAAGACATTGCAGACTACTACCCACCCCCACTGCTTCTTTCTCTGATCCCTGAAGCACATGCCATCTACTGCATATTAGTACCAAAGCTTATTCTGCCTTGAATTATCTTCTCACTATTTTATATGTGATTTCTGGCCCTCCTTAATGTGACTATAAGGTCCATCAAGGCAAGGACTATGTCAGTGAAGTTAGTGAGGAAGAGTAGTCAGCCAACAAATATTTATTACCATAATTCCATAGAACTATGCATCCCACTCACTGGCAAAGGGGTAATGGATGCAAGATGCTAAATACAATAAATATTTTTAGGCATGACCAATATGAAAATTTGTTTTTCTTGACTATACATATGTCTTACAAAGGACTTTGTTTTTATTTTTATTTTTCAATGAAAGAGGTGGAAAGGAGAGAGTTCAAATTTTTTGTTAACTGAAAAAAAAAGTTTAAAGAATTTATTTAGCATTTACAATGTGCAAAGTATGGTGCAAAGTGCTATAGATACAAAGGAAAACAAAAGCTGTCCCTTCCCACAAGGTGCTCACATTCTAATGGGACAGTATGTAAATAACCATTATGTAAATAATAAGATATTCTGAGTAAATGAAAGGGCATTTCAAAGGTAGAAGCACTAACAGTGGAGAGCAGAAAAGGCTTCCTACAGAAAATGAAATTTGGCCTCGGTCTTGAAGAAGCCAAAGAAACTAAAGTGAGTAAGTGAGGAGAGTTTGGATCAACATTCCCAGAGACGTGGTCATTGGTCAGCATGCCAAGCCTGTGAAGAGGCTTGGAGACAGATAATGACTGTGGAATGTATTGAGAAGAATGATGTATAAAGAAACTAGAAACTTAGGAAGTGGCCATATTACCAAGAACTTTAAATGTCAAATAAGATTTACAGGAGATGGTTGTATTCTAGGAACAAGTAGAACAACATAAACTGGATCATAGATTATGTAGAGGGAACAAAAATTTAAGAATTGAAAGGTCAGAAGGGGCAAAGTTGTAATGAGATTTAAATGCCAAATAGTATTTTATATATGGTCTAAAGGTAAGAGTGAATATTGAGGTTTAATAAAATGGGATAAAAGAAGGATGTACATAGATCTACTCTTCAGGAAAATCATGTTGACAGTTGAGTTGAGGATAACTCTTCCCACTCCTGAGGACAGATAAGTCAGGGTGAACAATTAGGTTAGTGCAATAGTCTAGGCAAGGGATGCTAAAAGCCTAATCCAGTGTGTTGGTTGTGTGGGTAGAGAGGAGACATGTATCAGAGATGTGGTGAATGTAGAAATGACAAGATCTGAAAACAGATTAAAAATAAGGATGAAGGAGGGTGAAGAGTTGAGGATGATACTGAACTTGTGAGCCTGTGTGACTGGGAGTGTTTAGCACTGACCTAAACAGTAAGAAGGTAGACTTTGGGGCGGGGGGGGGGGGGGAATGAGCTCCATTTTGGACATGTTCAGTTTAAAATATTTACAGGACTTCCAGTTCAAGAGAGAGATCTAGTGGTATGAGGCTGAAGCTTAGGAGAGAGAATAGGAATGGATTCATAAATCTAAGGCCCTTCTGCATGGGAAGAATAATTGAATTCATGAGGTCTGATGAGACCACCAAATTAGTACAGAGAGAAAAAAGGGCCCTGAACAGAGCCTTGTACAATACCAGCAGTCACAGGGCATGACCTAAAAAAAAGAATCAGAAAAAAAACTAAGGATGAGCAGCCAGACATATCAGTGAATTAATTGAGCACAGATTAATTAAAATAAAAATAGGAAAGGGAGAG
Source organism: Gymnobelideus leadbeateri (assembly GCA_011680675.1). Taxonomy (NCBI): domain Eukaryota; kingdom Metazoa; phylum Chordata; class Mammalia; order Diprotodontia; family Petauridae; genus Gymnobelideus; species Gymnobelideus leadbeateri. The sequence goes on along the minus strand of WOXC01004219.1, from coordinate 6,678 downwards.
TATCCAGGCAGCCAAGAAAGATGCATTAGGGGAGATAAATTGAAGGTAAGATAGAAAATGGGTGTGATAGGGGGGCAGCTAGGTGGCACAGTGAATAGAGCACTGGCCCTGGAGTCCGGTCGACCTGAGTTCAAATCCGGCTTCAGACACTTAACACACACACACACACACACACACACACACACACACACACACACAACTAGCCATGTGACCTTAGGCAAGTCACTTAACCCCAATTACCCTCCAAAAAGCAACAACAACAACAAAAATGGGCGTGATGGTAGAGACAATATTCTTTAAAAGACATGAACATGCCATAAAGTCATTTCTTTGACAAGGTGAACCTCCAGCCCTTCATCAACACCAGAGTGAAGCAGGTAGATAAGAACTATGACTGCATGATGTAAAATGACAAGGATCTTGGCAAAGCCTCATTTTGGAGTGGGGTGGGGGGAGCGAAATATGACTTGATGTCCTCAGTAGAGAGGGAAGGGAAAGCAATGCCATGAGATGGTTGAGGAGTGACAATAAATTTTGCAGATAATGGTATAGAAAATCAATTAGGGATGAGTAGAATGATTGCCTTGCTACAGTGAAGACCCAGTTGAGATTAAATTTGAGTAGCACAGTTCATTATTTCTTCTTGTTCTCTTCAGCATGTGAGCAGAATTAAAAGTATATGGCAGTAGTAATCTACATTTGAAGTGTAGTAAAGTAATAGGACAAGAGGCCAAGGGATTCAAGAGTAGAGGATATTATAGAGTTGAATTGGTTCATCAAGGGATTAATAGAGGAAATGAATGAAATATCTAGTACAGAGCTAATGACATGGAATAGAGGCAACTAGATGATCTAGTGGATAGATTGCTGAACCTGGAATCAGGAATATCTGATTAATAAATTAATCCTCAGATAATTACTAGCTGTGTGATCCGGCACAAGTTTCTTGACCTCTTTCTGACTCCATTTCCTCATCTATAAAATGGGAATAACAATAGTGCCTACTTTCTGGGGTTATTGTGAGGATCAAATGAGATGATATTTGCAAAATGTTCTATAACATTTAAAGTGATAATTAAATGCTAGCTATTGCTATTATCACCATGATAACTGAAATGTGGAGGGAACAAATGTCATGGTATGAATGAAGAACAGGGTTAGGGGATGTAAGGCAGAAAGAAAGACGGACTGATAAAAGATTAATATCAGAGAAGGAAATTTAGAGCTCATAAACATAAAAGTGGAAAATCAATTGGTAATTACAAGAACAAGGGGATGGATCTCTGTATATAGCTGAGGTAGAGGTGAGGAATATATAATGGAAAATTAGTTAAATTGAGAAACTGAGGAGTTAATGTATTTGAAAGAGCATCAATATATATGCTAAATAAAGTCCCTTAGTATGAAGTTGGAGTAAGAGAAAGACTCTGAGCTAAGACTGGCCTCACCCCTTACAAAATGTTTTTGACAAATTTGGATTAACCTATTTTAGTACCATGGCATGAGTTTGTTGAACTACTCTGTAGTCTGGGACTAATTTCCATCAGTAAGAAAATCCCCAACATCAGAGTTTTCTAGTGCTCTCTCTACCTGGTCTAACTTAGTCCATAACTGCATCCTTAGAAAGTGTCACAGGACACTGAAAAGTTATGTGACCTGCAGTCAAACAGCTAATATATGTCAGAAACAACTCTTTCTGGCTCTGCATCCAGTAGTCTATCCACTAAATCATTCTAATTCAAAGCAAGAGGCCTATATCAATAATCCCAGATCTCTCCCATGATTGATTGTTCATCAGTAAATCACTTAACCCCCTTAAGAAACCATTTCACTGGGGCGGCTAGGTGGTGCAGTGAGTAGAGCGCTGGCCCTGGAGTCAGAAGGACCTGAGTTCAGATCTGGCCTCAGACACTTAATGCACACACAAGCAAAAACCTAGCCGTGTGACCTTGGGCAAGTTACTTAACCCCAATTGCCCTCCAAAAAAAAAAAGAAAGAAAGAAACCATTTCACTGTTTATAGAAAGGAATAATTATATTTGAAAGTTAATTATCCACAGAAATACATAGGGATTAATAGCCTTAAAGTCTCTTGACTTACTGGTAGAAGAGGGTCATAGACCATGAGTCAATGGTGTAAATTATTATAAACTTTGCATTACTGAGGAAGACACCAGTTAATGTATCAAAACTTTTTTTCTCTAAGTTACAGGTAGTCAAATCAAGGGCCTAGGAAGTTACCAAGGGAGGTATGGCCCATTCCATTTGATTAACCAATACAACAAATTTACATGAAAACTATAAGTCTGCCTTTTGCTCTAAGGGGAAAATGAATACTTTGAGTAACTAATCAAATAAATGTCCTTAAATTAATTACAGGTACCTGATTAGTTATCCTAATTATAAAACTATTAAAGCCCAGGATTAAAATAAAACTTGGTGAAGATTCATTATGTACCATGAATGATTTAAGCAGAAACCATAAACTCTTCAAACTCTATAAGCTCCTTCTTTTTTTGAGGACTTTCTAGAGAAAGATCTTTGCTAAATCTGACTTTGCTCAGGGTCATCAAAAGAAGATGATCAACAAAACCCAGAAAGAATAGAGAGAAAGAGAGCTGCATACAATATGAAATACTAGGGATTCGACATGCCATGACAAACCTAGAAACTACAGGAACAGAATTACAAAATGCTTTTAACACAAATAAAGACAGATCTAAACAATTAGAGAAATATTAATTGCTCATGGATAGGTTGAGCCAATATAATAGAAATGACAAATCTACCTAAGTTGATTTACCTATTAAGTACCAAAAAATCATTTTATACCAATAGAAAAATGACAGCAAAATTAATGGAAGAACAAAAGGTCAAAAATATCAAGGAAATCCAAGGGAAAAAAATGAAAAAAGGTGGCCTCAAGTACCAAATTTCAAACTATGTTACAAGAGGTAACATAAAAACAAACTAGTCCTGGATAAGAAATTTAATGGTGCATACGTGGAATAGATTAGGTACAGAAATATAAAGCAGTAAATTACTACAGTGTTTGATAAACCCAAAGATCCAAGTTTTGGGGACAAGTACTCACCATTAGAAAAAAATTACTGAGAGAGAACCCAGGCATAGACCAATACCTCATAACATATAGCAAGATGAAATCAAAATGGATAAATTATTTAGACATAAAAGGTGATATTATATGCAAATTAGGGGGGCAGAGGAAAATGTACTTGTCAAATCTTTGGAAGAGTTGACGACTACAAAAGAGATAAGTAAAATGAATAATTTTAATAATATGGAAGAGGTTTGCACAAACAAAACTAATGCAGTCAAAATTAGCAGGAAATTAGGAAAATGGATGAGCATTGGGCAGAGCCACAATAGCAGAGTAAAAGCACAAACTGGGAGTGGGCTCCAGCTTCAACCATCTCCAATACCTGTAAAAAATTACTCTAAAAAATTTTAAATCGGGGCGGCTAGGTGGTGCAGTGAGTAAGAGTGCCGGCCTCGGAGTTGGGATGACCCGAGATCAAACCCGGCCTCAGAAAATGAGCACCCACACATAAATAATGACTAGCCGTGTAACCTTGAGCAAGTTACTTAACCCCAATTGATTAAAAAAAAATTTTTAAATCTACAGAACCCACAAAGAGACAGAGAGAAACAAATCTCCCACTGAAGGCAGCCTGGCAGGCAGACAAGAAAGGTGTGACCTTGACATGGCACAGTGGGAGCCAAGTACAGTCCCCAGTGAGCAACAGTTCCAGCCCCAGGGTAGCCCTTACCAGTGCCCAGACTGGCCAGAGCAGACTTTAGGGGAGTGAATCACCAGCAGCTGTGGCAGTTTCCAGACTCCTCAACCTATAAACACAAAAGAGAAAATAAAATGTCAGTCAGGAACTCTATTGTAAAGGTGAAAGAATAGCACAGTCCAGCACCTGCCCCTGGGGTGAGAAGTGTCAAGAGGCATGGTGGTGCCATGTGGCTGCTTTCAGAGTTCCTGGCCTGCAGATTGTAAGGGGACCAAGGGACCATTCAGAGGGTAATCCCTCTTCCTTTGACCTACCTGGATCTGGATCATTGTCTTGGGTAGTGGTCCTGGGGTATGTGGCCAGTGAGCCAGAGCTTGTGGGGGCTATAGAGAGGGCACCCAACTAATAGCTCCAGCAGCGGCAAAAACACCAGGAATTTGGGACAAAGCTCTCTCCATTCTGTAGGCAGACTTCTACCATGGCAAATAGCTCAAAAGTCAAGTAATTGGCAATATGAGGTGCAATCACACCATACGATTCTTTTTTGGGGGACAAAAAGGTTAAAAATATGGAACTGGAGGAAGACGATGAAGTCAGAATTCCTGCATCAAAAGTTTCCAAGAAAAATATGAACTGATCACAGGCCAGAGAGGAGCTCAAGATGGATTTTGAAAATCAAGTAAGAGAAGTGGAGGAAAAATTGGGAAGAGAAATGAGAATGATGCATGAAAATCATGAAAAGTGAGTCAATAGCCTGCTAAAGGAGATCCCAAAAATACACTGAAGAAAATAACACCTTAAAAAATAGACAAACTCAAAACGCAAAAGTGGCCCAAAAAGCCAGTGAGAAGAAAGCCTTAAAAAGCAAAATTTGCCAGATGGAAAAGGAATTTCAAAAACTCACTGAAGAGAATGACTCCTTCAAAATCAGATTGGAGCAATTAGAAGTTAATGACTTGGGGCGGCTAGGTGGCACAATGAGTAGAGCGCCGGCCCTGGAGTCAGAATAACCTGCATTCGGATCCGGCCTCAGACACATAACACACAGCCTAGCTGTGTGACCTCGGGCAAGTAACTTAACCCCAATTGCCCTCCAAAAAAAAAAAGACTGATATAGGGTCAGCCCCTTCATCACTGATTCTCATCATCCAAGACATTAACAATTCTGTCATCCTTTGGGCCAATCAACTTAATATATCAGTGATCTCCTGCTGAGTAAAATCCTAAATTACCTCCCTAAACACAGTATCCCCCCAATTCTTCTGATTTCTTCTTAGTGTGGGGTGAAAGTCTGCACTCATAAAAACCTCCTCATCTAACTTTGCTTCATTTTCTTCCCACATATTCTTCTGACAGTTGTTGATGGGGCAACTAAGGTTCAGCCTGTGCCAGATCTGCATACACCTTTCTTTTGCTAGTTTTTCACTTCTTTCTAGCTAAATGGCAGAAAGATTCTCATGCAAGCCAGCCAACTTCTGAACAGTAATTTGTTCCTCTACCACCTGAGACTCTTGAGCTTGCTCTTCTGAAGATGAGCCCAAATGCTGAGAATTGTATGCAAACCAGCCAATTCCCTTTCAATCTGAGCTTTTTCCTGCAGCATTTTGTCTCTGCTTTTACAATTAATGTGGTAACCTGTTAGTAAAAAACCAGCCTCTTCTACACACTGCTGCCAGTTCTTTCCCTGGTTTTATTGATATTCCTTGCAAACATCTTTCTAAATTTCTGAGTTCTAGCTTTCTGTAGCTTCAGTTCCCAGCATTCACAGAGCCCTATACTTTTAGCCCATTCTTTTACCAGGGAGGAATAAGATAAATCCTCCCATCCTGGGATATCTATTTCTTCTTCTAAAGTCCTTCTGCCTCCAAATAGAGATCTGATACCTTGCAATCCTGTTCATGATATTAACTGTATCACCAAGGCAATATTCACAGCACCTATGGTAACTATGAATATGCAAATAGAAAAGTGTTAACAGACTCCCCATATATTAAGACAGAAAAACATTTATTCAGATACCAGAAAGCCACATCCCAACACTAGAAAAACTGAATCCAGCATAGCAACAAAGAAGTTAATACACATTATCACTGCAGGAAGCAACACCATCCCAATGTCTTCCCCCTGTTTGGACCTTCCCTCAAACAAACACTCACAGTCCTAGTTGTCTTCTTGCTTCTCCCTCTCTCTGTCCCTCCACTCTAGCTGCTCTGACTCATTTCTTGCTCCACACATTCAGCAAACTTCCCCTTCACCCCCCAGGCTCATGTGATTACATTTGACCTTCAAATTTCCATTAACATTACAACTGGTCATATGAGTTAGTAGAATCCTGGAGAAACAGCAGAATCACAAGACCAAGGCCAAAGGTCATAAAAATCTACATTCCCAACAGATAAAGATAATGGATCTAAGTTCAAGTAAAGAGTCTTTTGTTAATTTGTCACTCTCAGTGAGTTGAATGTCCAAGCGAAATGATCCTGCAGTCAGGTCCCATTCACTTCTAATGCCTCTGAATGAGATACCACTGTATCAGGAAAGTGGTGAACATGCAGCATTTTTTTTTTTGCCTTTTGGAGGGCAATTGGGGTTAAGCAACTTGCCCAAGGTCACAAGGCTAGGTTTTTATTTGTCTGTGCGTTAAGTGTCTGAGGCCAGATCCGAACTCAGGTCCTTCTGACTCCAGGGCCGACGCTCTACTCACTGCGCCACCTAGCCGCCCCCTTTTTTCTCTTTTTCCCTTTTTCTTTTTTTTTCCCGCTTTTTTTTTTTTTTGGAGGGCAATTGGGGTTAAGTGACTTGCCCAAGGTCACAAGGCTAGGTTTTTATTTGTCTGTGCGTTAAGTGTCTGAGGCCAGATCCGAACTCAGGTCCTTCTGACTCCAGGGCCGACGCTCTACTCACTGCGCCACCTAGCCGCC